>WURS02462940.1:0-13478 GCA_011762765.2 Rhinocypha anisoptera | reverse complement strand
GAAGAGAATAGGGATTTTGGACAGAATGATAGGGGGTAGGAAGTATGCAGATTTGAAGAGGGATTATAGTTAGATATCATGCGGCCAACCTAAGCAAATGCTTATCAAAAACCTATCTTAACCGGTAGATTACCCTTCATCATCATTAAAATTCAACAAACTCTATTAAGTGGTAGTAGTATTTTTATAATTATGGTGCTTCGACGGCTATGAACATTTAGTAACTTCTCCGATCGAAGAAAAACCTATTTATACGAACAAAACACAAACGAGGTACTCGGACACCCGAACTTTGAGCTAGCCGGAAAGTTCGCAACTGCCCGAGATAACACCGAAATATAAAATATTAATTTGATGGTAGATACTAGATGAAATATATTTAATTATTCGCCTCTAATACCAAGCTGTAACAAACTGGAATGCTTCCATCATTCCTGGATGTCATTCTCAAAATCGTTACCTGTCAATTATGACAGGTAATAAAGACTATTAAAATACAAAAATTATATGTTTGTCAGATTCAATTAATGTCTAAGGTCGAAATGAAAACATAGTGTTTTAAATCAAGATTAAGTGTGGCTTCGGTCAAACAAGTTCAGTTGTGCGCAATGATTGCTAGAGCTACGTGCACAAACCATGATAATTTGTAATCTAAATGAAAAAAAATCCTAAAAATAATGTGTGTGATAAATACAGGGACTCTAATTCATTTCTCATTCCCCAAAAATTCTTTTAGGGTAAAAATTCTGTAATTAAAACTGTCAGCGGTTGACTTGAGATTAACTGGGTACCATTTGTGTACCTGTCTAGCTGAATTAAGGGGAAATAACTGTTTACGACACACCTGATGATGTAGTAAAGCTACGAAACCATGGTCGTGCCAAATAAATTATCATGTGGAAATAGCAGCGTTAATTCCTTTACACCTTGAAATAACTGTGAAAAGTGTGAATTCAATCGATTGAGGCTCATCTCGACCACATGAGGTAGGTATATAAAAACTGTGTTGGTTCACAGAGATACCAACAAAATTTTATTTTCCTACGATATGAAAAAGTGTTGAATCCCGGGATGCGTTCTTGATTTACACACGCTTAGAAGGTTTTGCCTTGATTCATAAAATCAGCTATAACTTTATCTTTCTCTGCGTACAACCGAAACACCCGACCTTGACGTTTGAACACTATCTCGACCAATTCAGAGAATAAGGAAAGATTTGTCCCGATATATCCAGCTAATTAAGACATGAACGTTCATTCTCATATGAAACTTCAATGTAATACGTAATTCCTTGATGGAAGTACTTGTGGTAATTTTTTTATAGGGTGCGTACTCGACTATGGCCGTATAGTGTCCCCCTTCAAATATTAAGAAAAAAAATGTACGAACATAAGATGCATGTCGTAGATGGAACACGGAAACATGCGACATTCGACATAAAAAGCGAGAATACTAACCACCGGGGTTAATCCGGCTGGTTGCCGTGATGAAAGTTCTCAATAATATGCGAGTGAAAAATTAGCGACACCAGAAAAAGGAAAAGTCTTTGCTACATTACTCCCTCCATTCGGTCGTAAAATGCTTAACGGCCGTCGATATGAAGTAGAGAATGGGTTTTCATTTTTGCACAAATTTAGACGTCGCAAAAAATCGTAATTTATAAGAACCTTGTTTCCAAAATTAGTTTTTAACTCCCATCCACAGTAATCTGTTGGGGAGTAAAAGAATAAATGAGGACAGAACAAAAACGCCAGTCAACATTTATTGTATTCGTGCTCCCGAAAGTATTTTCGCGAGCGTCGATTCTTGATGGCGGAACAACCCCTTCCCTTTCCTAAATGACATCTGAACAAACTTCGACGAAATAAGATCGACATATGATCTACGTCATCTAGGGGGTCGACTAAATGGGAAATCTTTGCTGATCAGAAGAAGCGTCTTTACTTTCTGATGAACTGGGATACCTTAATAATAGCTAACACGGTAATGCCCAGGATGTCCGGAAACCCATACACTCACCAAGAAACGAATAGAGGCCTGGCAAGGCCCCCATTATCCATCGTCGTTGTGAACTGCAGATGCATTAAAAACAAGATAACAGACCGCGAACATCCGATGAATAAATTAGAGAAGCTGAAAGTTTAATGAGCACCGAGAGTTGGCTGTACGTGACGTCAATGATGGAGAAATTTTTCTTGGAAAATTTAGGATTTACGGTTAGAGTTGGAATGAGAAACCGTGCGATGGAGTATTTATTGTAGTAAAAAGTGTACCCTCGAGAGCAAGCTTCGCGTTTTGGATAAGAATAACGTGGAGTGTGTTTGTTGTACCCTAACGAGAAAACACGAGTCAAAAATTAATACATGTGCATTTCACACGCCACCCAATTCAGATAGCCAAACCCTCAAAGATCTTGACGCGAAAAATTAATCATCAATCATAGTATTACTATAGAGGCCGGGGACTCCAGCCTCACTGATTCCGTTTGGGACAATCGCTGCATCAAAACTTCTAGGAGAACTGGGATTTCTTCAAACTTTTCAGAAAGCCCCTTGTGTACCACTAGCGAAAAAAACATCTTAGACTTGTTTCTTATGAATACTGCGGAACTTGTTTTAATTTTATCAACTTTCGATAGTCGCCTCGCTTGTAAAGGTTGTGTAAGGTTGTAAAGATAGGTTTTGACATAAAATTTAAAAAAAGCATATCAAAACTCAAAAGGAAAGTCTTATCCATCCTCCAAAATTTTAGCTTCCACACTAAATGTTTCTAAATCGCTTGCGAAAAAAAGAAATTCAGACGAACTTTATAACACATTTGTGTTATGGCCCAGAGGTGTTAGAAGTGAGATCAAAAGTATTTAAATCTGCCGAAGAATCAAATTCCGTCCGTAAGTGGGAGGTGTCCGTATGTAAGATGTGTCCGTAAACGGAGGTTTCCCCGCATATATTCTAATTAAGTAATTCAAATTGATGAAAAATAACCTTAAAAAAAGACTGATTTCGTAATGAATGATTTCTAACATTTTTTTTGTTCATACTTCTTACAATTGGGAGTGCGAGAATTATTTTATTCCACCCACATAATGAATGTATTGTAAATTTGAAATTCCCTGTAATAAAAAAGCAGAACTTTTCTTTATAAGTGCTTCTTTTTTCGTCCGATGAACAGTTACCTATTCTCTGCGTGACTCAAGCCGCCCATTCTTTTCCTCATCGCCAGCATATAACATTCTTCTATATATCACAACTTCCAAAAAACCACTGGCTTTCAATACCTCTTCCCCAGGATTTTTACGGCTTCTAATTTTCCCCAACTTCCTCCCTTATCCACTCCACCTAACTTTTCTTTACTTTCATCAACGACCAAGTTTCTGAACCAACAAAAAAGCCTTCATATTAAAACGCTAACTAATCTTTTCTTGAAGACTTCCTCATAGTCCGCCCTTCATATTAAAACGTTAACTAATCTTTTCTTGAAGACTTCCTCACAGTCCTACCCGAGCCTCGGTCTTTTTTGCTGTGCCTCATCAGGAAAAAGAGTTACCTTTGATATCCCTCCTGCCGTCCAAATACGACAACTGGCTCCATGGTTTTAAATTATTCTTATCTTTTTTTCGAATGTTACATGAGCTATATACTGCCTTGCTTCCACTTCCTTTTATTTTTCATTTTATCTCCACATATTTGGTAATGATGTTTAAATTATTTCAACACTGAAAGTTATCCTTAACTTACGGATTAAACTAGCTGGAAATAACCAATTATGACGACATTGAAAATTATTAATTATAGGAAATTATAATGAGAATGAACTGCGCCTCCTATTCTCCTAATGACTATGTCTTCTCTGTTCTTTAATTTCTAATCATACAAGGAAAAATGACATTTGTATTTGTCCATTTCAAAGTCTCTCTGACTTTATGTATATGTTCTGTTTTACGGCAGTAATACAAGGATTGTAATTTCCCATTAACCTCTTCGTTGAAGTGACCTGCCTCAATATGTAATATAAGGAGTAAACCAGATAAGAAAAAATTGATACAATTTTTAGAGCACTGAGCAGTAAATTTATACCTTTTTTACACTTTCAAGTGATTTATCAACACACAAGAATGCCGAGTGCCACGTCAAACGCAAGCATTCCAAGGAAATAAGGTTAAAAAGAACTTTATATTTCTTCCCAAAGGAATATTGAAAGATTATTTTTCAATTCAAGTCCTATCCTGAAATCAAATAACATCAAAATTCAAGCAAAGAGCTTTTATTAAAGTTTTTTTATAGTATAACATTTATAGGAGACCGTTAAGGAAACTTGGGATAATTGAGTGTGAGAGATTGAATGGAATTCATTTTCAATAGGCGATTTACGGTACGATGTACTTTGAAACTCAAAATGCTACGTAATGTACTAGGTAACGCAAATCCGCTACATTAGAATGGAAAATACCCAGATGTATCAAATTGTTTCCATTCTTATTCATGAGTTTTAATGTATCCAACATTCCACAAGTACAAATTTATTTTCCGATTGAAATTTAATTTCAATTTCCAGATCGAATATATATTTTTTATTTCATCACGCTCTTTTTCATAAAATTTAATCTCAACCAAGAGTGCTGGTAAATGGTGCCCGGTTTAATTTTAACTACGGATAAAAAAAAACTATTCTCTCAGTGCCTCATAATGAATAAATGGGTAGAGGGTATGACAAACCAAAGAGAGGACTGGCTTCACATCCGGACCATCTCGAGAGTACACTCCATTCGGCTTAGTACTTCACTGGTCCGCCCTATCCTAGTCAAACCGAAATTCGAGTTGTATACTGTTGTGTTGGTGTAGAGGGAAACGTAATAACCACAGAATAAAATGAAGGACAACTAAAATGAATGATGACTGCAAATTTTAATAACCTTGCATGAAAAGTGAGCTTGAACTGGATTAATTGAGATGAAATACTTTATTTTTCCACTTAAGTAAATTCATAAAATATTATAAATAGCGAAATTTCAAGTTTTATTTTTGAAAATTGAAGTAATAAAGTTCATTTTTTTAAATCGCCTCAATACACACGAGGTAGCATTTATCCCGAAAGGTCTTGAGTAACTTTCATTGAAATCTTCATTGTCTGAAGGTACATCATTTTAGGTCTATTTCATTCATTTTTTTTATATTTTCGTTCGCATAAAGGAACATTCACAGTACCCGCTTTACAAATATTCACTGTATCCGTTTTGCTGAAGATATAGTACAACTAACAGACCCTGAGAGGGAAATGAATTGCAAAGTTAAACTTAGAATTAAAAATAATGTAATGAAATTAATCGTAGTTGACAAAAGAACCTTGACATTAATGTTAATAAGACGAATAAAGGTTCACAAACATAAGTAGTCAAATAATTCCGTTATTTAGAAAATCAAATAGATAATGACAACAAATGGTCAAATGGCGTATCAAAGAGAATAACTACTGAAAAAAAAAAACTTTTTAAGAAAATAAAAAGTCTACTGAATATCTATCTTTCCAGGAACGAAAGAAAAAGGCTTGTGAAGACTCTAGTTTTAAATTTTATTACGTTTGATTGTGAGACATGGGGTTTAAGGAAGAATAAAGATAAATTACTATTAGCTGAAATGTGAATGTGGGGAATCACCAAAATCAGGTGGACTGAAGTAAAACCTAACTAAAAAGTACTGAATGAAGTTAGAGAGATAGAGTCCTATTGCATGTCATTAAGTGGAGGAAGACGAAACTTAATGGTAATCAGACAAAATGACCTTTAAACATTTTTTTAAAGAAAAAGTGCTGAGGAAAATACAACCGGTTGGGTGTTTCTGAGCCTCAGAGCTTTCAGAGCTTTAATGATACAGTCGAAACATTGAAAATCTTTTCATAAAATGAAATAACTTAGGAATAAGAAAGCATAGGAGGGATATACAGAAATTGAGGGAAATAAGACGAAAATTCGAAAGGATCAGTTAGAAACGAGAAGATGCAGGGAACCTAGCGAAGAAAGACCAAGTCTGAAAGAAGAGATGGAGGGTAGAATTTATGAAGAAGGCTGGAAACCCAAATTATGAACTTTTCAAGCAAATCTACAGTTTGAGTCCAGTTGCTAAATGTCCACTGAGAGCTAACGATAACTAAAAATGTATTTAAAAAAATTAAAAAAGTTAAATTTGTAATAAAAATCTCTCCACGAGTAAGTTTCATATTATTTATGCTACCTATAAAATATCGTATTTCTAAGTTACGCAGCTTCATAAGCATCCTCTTACATTTTCTCACAGAATGACTACTGATCCCTCATCTGGCGTCAGTCTTTATGAACGGTAGACTGTATAAACTCGCTTAAGACTTTGAAACCAAACCCGCTCTCCTTACCACATAATTCTTGAAAACATTCAGTAGTGTTAAAATACTTCAAAGTAAGAACCGAAACAGTTGTGAGTTTAAATGTGTATTGGTACATATATATATATATACGCACGAGATATCGTATATATCACCCTCGATTCAAGTTTTATTGCATCAATTACTGAAACTATTATAACTTCTTAGTGATAAATGAGGAGTTCTTTTAAAACATCATCAAAACTACCCATAAGCACATGTATGTATTTAGTTGAGACATTTAAGGAGTTTGGAGAACATGTAAGAAGCCAACTATTCATATCTGTGCAACTCAAAAATGCACAGGGCACACTGTGATTTATTTCAATAATAAATGACAGTCGAAATTTGATACAAGATTAAAAGAAATCTAATGTGCAATAGAATTAACGTTAATGACTCACTAGCGGAATCAAAACCTTTCAAGTAAAAGGATGAAGTGTAGCCATAATGCCGAAATATAGTTAATCATCCACAATACATCCTCATGCATCCACAATGCAAATCGCCAATACTGTGTGAAGATGAAGCGGTGAACACAGAAAATACACAATATGGGAAAACACTACCAATTTCTTTAGCGACTATTAACTATTAGGAAGTTTATACGCCAAAGAAGAAGAAACTTACCTACAAGAAAGTAGGACGTTTTACTTAGTTGATATCAAGTTGAGTTCATATAGAGGCTACTTTCATTACGTACAAAAGCAGCATCGTGAGTGTCGAGTAAAAGATTGATGCAATTTTTCACAAAAAAAATTTTTTTTTGGAAAATTGCGTCAATCTTTTACTCCACATGTTCAAATTCCACTACATCACGCCTAAGAACTTTGATCTTTGATCGTTAGTGCCGTAACCCCCAACGTTAACTCTACATGGATAGGCGAATTCAAATATTTTAGTTGCACTTTATTATATATATTGTATATGTTAATATTTATATAGGTATAACATATTTTTGAAGATTGATCATAAATAATTCAGTTAAATTAAACATGTCACGGAATAAAGAAAAAATCATTAAATCTACAGTTCCAGTGCGTGAATAAACTGTTTTAAAAAGTGTCAATTAACTACTGTGTTAATAAAATCTTGAATGGAACTCAGTTTAAATCTTTGCGAACATATAAAGCTATTTTCATCTCCACACATCCTTGAGACAAAGAAAAGGACTGTGAGAATGCTGTTATTTCCACAACTTTTACGTTTCACGTTGAACATTCAGCTTCATATGTTCGTTGAACATTGTATCGTCATTTTAACGCAGGTTTTTAAATCCATTACGAGTAGTTTTCTGAATTTTATTTCTTGAGAACATTCGCAGCAAACAAATGAGGATTTTGCATAAATATCATTTGGTCTAATTGCTATTCGTTAGCCTCTTTTTTTTCGCGGAACCTTAGTGGTTTTAGTCACTAATGTTTCAGGTTTGCCCTCACACTCGGCGGTTTTCTCTCTCTCTCTCTCTCTCTCTCTCTCTCTCTTGTTCTCACCTTCCCTCCTCCTCCTCCTCCCGTAAGATGGACTGCTGGCCAGCGAAACTACCTTATCCATTACCCCGCCCCAACACCCGATGCCACTCAGTCTTTTCGACCTCGAGTTTCAACCCTGGCAATTTTCACTTCCAGGCATTCCCCCTCGATCCTTAACCCTTCTCATTTTCCACATCTCCCGCAAATTACTCTAACCTTTGGCCGCACTCTGCCCTGTTGCCATCACTGTTCCTCTCATCAGACGGGTACGTATGCTGGAAAACTCTGTTGCCCAGCAATGGGGCAATTGTCATGAAATTATCATGAGGGAAGTAAGCGCGCGGGGTGGGTCTCTGAAATAATAAAGACCTAGCGCGTTTATGAATTGCGCGAAGAGCTCTGCTTTAGGGATAAATGCTAATTTTGCGATTTAATCGAGTAGGGTAATGGGCAGGCCGGATCCTCGAGACATAAAACAAACGGAAGGGCGTCGCAGATGTATTGAAGACAGGTCAAGACAGAGACCTAAGGAAAGAATCATGATCAACTTGTGGAGAACGTTTTGTTTATTAATAGGCGCACACAAACGCCAAACCTATTTTTCTTAATGCTTTCTGGAAACGTTTACAGAGAATGCTTCCCAAAAATGGCATTATTTAATGAATTCCAGCATTTAATGTGCAACCCTCTAATGTGCCAGCTGGCCGATCTATCGGCCCTAGGTGTATGTGTGGAAAATGCCATGGGCCGATCTAGCGGCCAGACTTTTTGTTTAATAAATAATTTTTTATTAAATTGTTTAGGAGGTAAAAATATAAATTAAATATTTTACTTACTCTAAAAGTGTTTGGAGTGTAAAAAAATTGGTGTTAATAAATTTATATAAATGTATATTATATTATTTAAAAGTACGAATTAACAAATGTGCGAACAAACCCTGGAATTTTTCGCATATAACAGGTGATAGGGGCTGGAACTGAAAGGGAAATGAAATTGTGCTCAATGGGTCGGATATGGGCTCTAGGAGCTTAATTTTGAGAGGATAAAGGATGAAGAAAAAACCTGCTAGAGAAATAAACCAGAGGAAAAAAACTGAAGATATAGCCTTATGATTACTCTAATAATACGATAATAGGCTACAAGGGTTGTTAGACTAAAAGTGATTTTAACCTTCTGCGTGAATAAGGGATTGCGAAAAAATACTTTATCCATGATTGCTCGCTAGATAACAAAAATCCTTTGCATGGAGTTAGCGCAAATCCATTTCAACGAATCAAGCCTCACAATGGATACATTCTCACTGAACGAGAAGCCGGAGAAAGGGACTATATGAATTTTTACTCAGAGAAATTGCTAGCCATTTGCTTTCCTAGCTACTCTTTAAGTGCCATTAAACATACCCAACGCCTATCACGAGGTTAATGGATTAATGACACAGAAACGCAATCAGGAAAAAAAACTATGATGTTCCGTAGCTCGCTATTATACTGAAAATTTTTATGTCATGATACAATTGTTACCCGGGATTTACCTGGAACACGGCATCTTTTTCCATTATTTCGGCATCTAGATTACCATGAAAATGCTGGTACCAGGTGCGAGCGACACAGCTAAGGAAAAAATAATGCCATGGAGAGAACTTCAAATAGAAATTGGGTTTACTTTATGAATACACGTAAAATAATCTAATAAAGTAATTTAATTATCTTTAGCTTTTAATGGAAAATTCATTTCCTCTGAAAAAAACTATTGATATTATAAGCGTTTGATTGAAATTAATAACAAGTATTTGAATAGCAGTATAATTTAAATACGAAGATCTAAATTAGTGTTCATTAAAAAAAATAACCTAAAGCCATTTTTATTAACTAAAGGGACAATCAAATGAGTACTTCATAGAATTTCTACCCGTTCTAGATAAAGACTTAGCTACAATTGGGGAGTTGGGTTTCCTTTGAATATCAGACGACGACATCCGATCATCGGCATTTTTGGACCATGCACCTCAAGGATATAAATAATATTATGCGATACAAATTTGGACTGCGTGTGCCCATTTTTCAATTACATATTTACTTAAAACACGTAAACTGTGACCTTTAGGTTCCATATCGGCCTACACCCTGATGGTCAACATAGATAGAGGAGTAATTGCTCGGTTTTAATAGATGGTATCAAATTTTCACATATTTAAGGGTAACAAATTCCAGTTTCCTTTTACAATGTTGTTAGCTAAAACTATTGGAATCTTTTATATGCACCCCACCTCCACCTCGAGGATTACTATTATATTTCTTAAATGGTCCATGGGAAGAACGTCATTTTAAATCTCTTCCCTCGCGAATAAATTTACGTGATTTTATTTCAGTGATTTGATCATCCGAATTACGTGACGCATTTCATTACATCATTTAATTCACCGAAGAATAAATCTAATTGAAATCAATAAAAAAGTTTGGACTTACGTTTTAACCACACACGCTCTCTCCCAGAGATTTATAACCTAGTTCGTCCAACAATCCTGTGACGCTCATTTTGGGTTTTTACAATTTCACCGCTCTGTGCAGCACTGTATATGAATTGCGGAAGATTTATACCTCAAACGGATCGCAAATACTAGGCGATTACACAACTAATGCCGTGATGATTAAGTTCAAATAATGACAGGGCCCATGAGGTGAGTAGAATGTGTATTATTATGTTTTACGTATTGAATTTGAGACGAGGTAACTGAAACATATTAAGAGTCATTTGGGATTTGAGTCACTGGAGTTTTGTGGGATACACATGAGGCAAGATTAAGTCTTGGAATTAGATCGTGTGGAAGGTAGAGCAGAAATATTTGCGAAATGTTGTCTTGATCAATGTAGCAGTGTAACGATGTTATTGGAGGAGTTAGGTTATCGGGGCAGATTACTTCAATAAAAAGAATAAAGACATACTGCAGACCCCGTCTTTCTACGGTAGATCAGACCACTCACGTAAAATCAGGAAGATAGATTGTGGGACGCGTAGATTTAAAATGTCACATTTTCATCCGGGACGTACTCGATCATGCACGTTGATGCGTACGGGTATACTAAGAACCGTAAACAAGGACCCGGAGAACGAATGAAGGAGTACTCCGAAGAATCAAACGACAGAGAACCGTGTGACGACGGTGTACTTACAGACATTATGAATATAAGGACGTGCAATTTTCCACAATAGTGATTATTTATTACTAACCGGGTTTCGATATTAATACCTCATCATCAGGTAAGAAATGAGGCAAAAGGAATATTTCCCTAGCCCCTCCCACTCTCGCCCCCCCCACCATGACCTCACTATACTATGTATATAAATATTTATGTGAATGAATGTGTATGAATGTATATGAACATATGTATATCTAAATGTGTATGAATTTTGCCTCATTTCTTACCTGATGATGATGTAGTAATATTGGAACCCGGGTAGTAATAAATAATTATTTTGTGGAAAATTGCATATCTTTATTCATAATGATGAAATTCCAGCACATCACGCCTGATACTCACTCTTTGTACTCACAAACAGATAGAAAATAATAGAACAGTTAATGAGGAATTGCAATTGGCGAAAACCTGTTTGGAGAAGATCTTAGGAGGGAAGAACCTTAGAGATGGGCCAAGGACGGTGTAGCAGGTAGAATAATGGATGTTGCTAGAGTTGTAAATAGCAAAGATGAGGTTGGCATGGGACAGAATAAGAAGGGATGGCTGCTGCAAAGTGTCTTTGGCTTCAAGAACCTGATGATGATATTTACGCGTAAAATATGATTAAAATACTAACTATTTTTAAAGCTTAGTTATTCTTATTTGTAAATAATTCCGGAATGCGGGGAGATCCCACCACCTTCACGGTCGGTTGTGCCTTCTGTATCAGTTAACCACCAATAGGAAACGTCCAACGAAGAAGTGCGAACCGCACTGCCATCATAGAAATCTTATGGTGAGAGTATACTTAAAACAGAATATAACAGATAATGAGACATTTCAGTTAGTCCAAACCTAAATGGAAATGGCTTTAGGAGGGGAGAACCCTATATATAAGCCCACGATAGTTTTTGAGAATATTGGGTAATGTTGGAGAGAAGAACTACATATTTGTGGAGAGGTTAGTAGGTTATAGGTTGTTTTGAAGAGCTACTAGTCGTATCGATAAGCTGTGAGAATGAAAACCATCTTGTTTCATCTTCCAAATCTCAGACATATCATACCTCTATATTTAGAACTACGAAGAGATAGTATCCGACTTAATGTTACCCACATGCATATTTGGTGGAGATATACGTCCATTCTCTGCGCCTTGTACACAACGTAATATGACTATAAAACTATATGTCAATCGAACTACAATCACTTGCAGGTAAAATTTTTATTGGTAACAAACTCTGTGAAAAAATGTTTGTCAACCCTCACCAACTTAAGTTTACCACAACAAGTTACACGCTATCACCTTTGGCTTGCAGTGGGATCACCTGAAGTCAACCTGGAGGAAATCACCATTTAATTGGAAAGTGCCTAATATGTAGCTCGCATCACAATCAGTGACACATGAGACCATGATATGCACATCCCATTCAATAGAGATTATGCGTCATCATCATAAATTATACGTCCGAATATTGGTTCGAAGCAAATATTATAACCTGTCATGTCACCTATCAGTCTATTCATACTTTCGCCGCTCTTTACACAAACATTCTCCATTGTCTATTTCTCATACGAAATTCTTGCCCTCCCTCTAGTGTCCTTTCTGGTTTGTGTTCTACATTCCCTTGGTTTTTTGAGAATTTTCCTGGTATTTTATCAATAAACACTGTCTAATTTTACTGCTCATCATTTAATCCAGCATCGAATTCTATCCTGATGATGGGGCTCCTCTCTAATAGTTATCAGGGCCATATTTATTTTCCAGCGTTCTCGATGCAGTCTTTTCTGTCATAAATTTCATCCTAATATTCTTTTGCGTCTACTGTGACCACTGCTACCATAAAAACATCACATGTATGTAATGTGTACATAAAAATTTCCCAGATCCCACACAAGCGTAACATCTCCGAGAAGTTAAATCTCCCCACTCAGCTCCATATGACCAAATTCCTCAGTAGCACATACCAAGATGGAGTTGGTGTTTGTATCTTATCAAAATATATTCAATGGAATTCTCAGCAGATATTGCAAAAGGAAAAGTACTACGTAACAGATTCATTGCGATGCGTGGTGGAAATCATTATATTTTTCTTTATCCAACTTTTCTTTGATTTTAAGTCGTAAATAGCTATAAAAATATATCTGATGCTCCGTTCGCCTTTCATCCTGCTCGTTCGTGGAGCAAGTTGGAGCATATTTTACTTCATCATCATATTCAGTATTTCAATCCGAAGATTAATTGACTGCAGATTGGGCTGCGTTTTCTAGGGAAATATTTAAATGTGGTAGTTTCCCTTCGCCTTCCACATCGCAGTACTTCGGCCGATTCCGTGAACTTCACTCTCTCCCGCAGCAGTCGAAGGTCTTTAGTTTCAAGTACATTTCCACTTCTTCCTTTCCCTCTTCCTTATTCTTTCATTGATTCATATGATTGCGC
>WURS02462911.1:0-13479 GCA_011762765.2 Rhinocypha anisoptera | reverse complement strand
GACGGCGAGGAGGAAGAAGAGGAGGAGACGCGGTGAGCACTTAGCGGAATTGGGAGTCCCTCCAAAGATATAAAGTCGCCAGCTCGGTGGAAAGAGATACGAAGTTTCCTGCTACTTTGCGGGAGATGAGTTGAGGAGCTTGGATTGCGTTAAAATTTTTATCAGTGGTAATTACAGCGAATTTTCCCTCTTGCATCTGCGCACGCATAGAAACACACCCTCTCACCATTTACTACTTACTCAATGTGTTTGGATGATTTGAAATATAATCTATTTAATGTGAAGATTGAGAGTAAAATGTACTTGAAGATAATAAGCGGTTTTACTCAATCTTGTAGTCCTTGACAATGAAATGAAAGTTTATTCATAATGAGAGGGGATCAACACTTAACACAAAGGAAGGAAGGATTTGAAAAACACTGTTATTCCACATACAAGGTTTTTTTAACACCTACTAGGTTTACTTTTTTAGTACACCTTAAATAAACCTTGTATGTGGAATTGCAGTATGTTTTTTAAATCCTTCCATGATGAGAAAATTCCACAAGGTGAAGCCTGAAAACCATTTCTTATACTTAACGCAAAATTAAGGTACTTTTTTTCTCAGTCGGAGGAACTCGAAACTACTGCAAGTTGCATACGATGAAATTAATTTTCTTGAGCTTCACCACTAATTCGAATCCAGTACCTTTCTAAATTTATTTATTATTGATGACGTAATGAACATGGTCAACTTCCCGATCCGTAATTAATATAGAAATGTGCAATTTTCCACGAAATAATCTTTATTACTACCCGGGTTTTAATGTAACTGTATCATCATCAGGCAAGAAATGAGGTGAAATTCAACATATGAATGTATGTATATACACACAGACAAATAGTGAGTTCTGGGAGGGGTGGGTAGAGAATGGGAGGAGCTAAGGAGTGGGCCAGGGATATGGAAAAACCGTGAGACTGGGAAAGAGGAGAACGGAAAGAAAATCAAAAGGGATAGTAACAATTTCCAAGAAGAACAAGATTTATGATGATAAAAATGGTAACAGTACGAGCGTCCTCTCTTGTCTTGACGCCTGAGATATGACCCTCTGTTTAACCGTTTTCCTGTTGTCTTCTGCCCCGTCTTTAGAGGGTGGTGCCTTGTCCTCTGAAGTCCGGGTGTGTGTGGACCTTCTTGGCGGGATGGAATGTCCCTAGGGGAGAATGGCCTATTGGTTTATTGTGGGTTGGGGTATTCCATCCCCCATGAAAATCCATACACACCCGGAACGAGGTCGGACTTCGGAGGACCCTGCACCACCCTCTCAAGACGGGGCAGAAGACAACAGAAACACGGCTAAACAGAGGGTCATATTGTAACCCACCGGTCTTCATCCGTTCCACCCACCCCCGGCTCCCGCCCCTTCCTTTAGTCGCCCTTAACCCCACGCACCTCTCCCAACACCACGTGACCCATCAACAATATCCTTCCTCCCTCCCACACAACCTTTCGCTTATATGTGTCTGTATCTATGAGATTTTAGTTACTTGATAACGGTGTAGTCCACCGAAACTAGTTGAAAATAAAGAAGAAGTTTTATTTTTGTGGAAAATGCAAAGCATATTTATTTGATTATGGATAGTTTCCAACATAACACCTGAATCTATAGCGTTTATTCTAAAGATTTTTATTACCTTTCTTCCTACCTACACAGGTAACAGTGCAACGTCTTGAAAACAATGACCGACATAAGAAAGCCTAGTTGCTGTAGATTTTAATGTTTGCCAATACATTATACGTGCTGACAAATAGTTACTCTCCTCACTGGTGAGCAGTTACAGTTTAAACAATGGGGAAATTAATATATTGTTTATTTGGCAGATATATTGGTGCCATAGGACAAAGTTGAGGAATCTTCTGACAGTGAAATACCACATTGAGGCATTGAAGTCGGCTTAAAAACAGTCACTATCATCATTCGCTAAAATATGACGATCTTTCTCGATGCCTTTACCTTTATTTTCTTCAGAATACAAAAATCATCGATTTTGATACACCAAGTTTTCCATCCACTTTTGTGGCTTTCTTGTGTTTATCGTAATAACTTCCTCCCTTCGCCCCATGCCTACACACCGACCTCCTTTCCTTATCTTATTATTTTCCCTCCTCCATCCTTCACCGTGCCCAAAACTCAAAAAACATTCATCAAACCAAATATCCTTTCCTGTAAGATCAAGTTTCAAAACAACAATATGGTACATTCCATATAAGGCCTTTAAACAACCTCGTTACGCAAGAGCCCTTGTAAATAATTGCCATCTCTTTATACCCATCCCACATTCGCCTCTCTAGGTTTGAAAAATCTCATTACGATATCTATATGTCAATGTATTATGGGACTGGATTAGCACATACATCAACCGTAAATTAACACATAATTATGCGTTTAACCGAGAGAGAACAAATTGAGCCAGTTAGATTCGCAGAAGACAGGGATCTAGTTTTGCAGGCAGTCGAAACACGACAACACTTTGTTAAAAGCATTTCATCAGATCAGTGAAACCTAATAATATCTCTATAAAAGCGTATATTTTAAATATCTTCGATGCAATTCGTTTTCTTTGGGGCTCCAGGGCTTCAAGAGTTATGTAATTCCGGGAAAAAAGGGTGTCTATGATCATCACTTTGAAGTACCCACTTGAGTTGCTTGCGATAACACATAGTAAAATGGATTCGCCGATGTTTTCACATGAGTGGTGTCTAGAATCTCGAGTGACATTTTGGAGTCCAGACTCTTGACTGTCCGCGCAACAATCACCACACCAAACTTCGATCCCGAGAGCCGAGGAAGAATTTCACGCCAAGCGTGAGCGTTCCCTTGCTTGGAGTTAATGACAGTGCGGTGCAGAAAGAAGATGGAATATTAATGCTGGCGAGAGAGAGAGAGAGAGCAAGTCGGATGAAACATGCAGGGGCGGTGAGCGGCTGGATCTCCGCGTTAACAGGAGTCATGCGGTCCCAGCCGGGTCTCGACGGAGACGCCTGAAATTCGCATGAATTCGTACTTGCAGCGGCCAGATGAATGCTCATTCCTGCCTTTCTATCAATTCTGCATACCGGACTCGCATGGGCTCGAGCGTCAGTGGATCGTTTCAAGAAACTCATAAACGTTCACTGAAAAAAGCAACCACAATGAATAATTGGTATTCACTTCTATATACGATTTTAACTCTGAAAAAAAGTGACAAAGGCAGTCGTAAGGAACAATTGTAACGTACCTCCTCCTTTAGGTTATAGTTTTTTCAACAGACGTTCGTTCTAAGTTTACGTGGAACTCACTTTTCTCGAAACAGCACACATGTTTATTGCTCGTATTTATCTTTACTATTTTTGCAACGTGACTAGGAACTCCGGTACGAACGTCCTTAATTTTTTATTGTATTCTGGTTAAATGTGCCTTTTATTCACGCAATGTAATGCTCACATTTTAAATTTAACGGGAAGTAATATTTGAAACTATAGACTCCAGCCATAGTAATCTAATGGGCTGCGGAAATAGCGATTTTCTTTACATTTTGCAAAAATTGAGAAAGCGATTAAACACCACTACCGTTCAGTTGCGGTTAAGCCTCATGTATACGTTTTAAGTGCCTTTTACCAAAATCCTGGGAATACTAAAAGGCTTAATATATTTCCCAACTCAGTTTATAAACGAGGTCTGCCTAAACACGGGATAATTTATTTTAAAACTTTCAGTCTTTGAGGCTTAATCTTGTGTCTGGAATTACGAAAGCATGAATAATTGATTGCACTGAAAAATTTTTAATGCGTGGCTTAAGTGATGATGCGAGTTTCGCAATAACTCTTCCCTGGATGGGAAAAAATCGGCAGGGAATTAATTTTATTTCCATAAGGAAATAATAGTCCCAGAGTAGATATTGTTAAACCTGTAAAAACCAGATTCGATACAATAATGATTTTTAGGAAATAATTTCATCTTATTAGTTACTTCTGATTAATAAGAAGAACTGCTGTGATTTATTATGTCCTTCATTTTGAGAATATACCATTATATACCCTAATCAAGCTTGTTATTTAGCCTTTGTATGATATTGATGCCTAGATTCTTCACTCAGTACTCCAACTCAGTCGCCTTGCACAGGTGAATGAACATGAACACGAACATGAAGACACATTTATCGTCTAATATTCTTAATGTGGATTAGTCCATCAAAGAGGGAGTATAAATTGACGACGTGATTATACCACAAATCGATAGGGTTGCCTATGAGAGATACAGCGTGATGAGGACATTACGTTATTGAGTGCTTGATTTGAAGGATTGACCACCAAGGAATAAGTGGGAGAATTTATTTAAAACTTAATTAATTTAACCTAGACAAAAGTGAAAAAAGCACAATCTCCCTCTGTTGAAACAATTTTATGAATAAAATTTGGATAACATTAAAGGAAATGAAAGACAAATAATATTGATAATTATTTTCAAAAATATATTGGGATATAAAAGAATACTTTATGAATTTGTGTTTTTGATAACCGAAGATACTAAAAATGTTAATAATATAAGTATAATATTTCATTTTACATTTAATGAATTGAAGCACGTTAGTGCGTCTTCTGCGCCCTTTGTTAGATAGCATAGTTATTCAATATTTCACTCGTTTATGGTTTAGGATGGCCCATATTTTACAAAAATCCTATTAAAATATTTAATACGATTTTCGGTCTTTGACTTCACATTGTGTAAATTCTCCTTTGAGGAAAGTAAAGAGGATGAAACTTTGCACGTCCACTGATAAATTATTTTTACTGCCAGGATGCCGCTTTCGGATGTTGTTGCTAAATCCTCTCGAAATGATGTACCAGTTTGAAAGTTTTATTTCCCTTTTATACCTTTTTATATTCCAAGTCGAGGGTAGCGAAAAGAGAATTACAGAAACAAAATGGGGAAATGAGGCACATGATAAGGTAATTTGAGGAGAAAAATAGATTATGTCCATATGGAACGTAATGAAGTGGGATCAAGAAATGAAGTTTGCAGGATGGATTATCAGTGAAGAGGAACGTGAGGGTGTGATTATAGAGAGAGACACGAACACTGAAAAAGACAAACAAGGTAGTCCACTGAAAGTAATAAAAACTTCATCTAATTAGAATCTGAAATAATTAATGATTGTAGGATATAGTATGAATCTATAAACAGAAAGGAAGGAAGGAAAGAGAGGAATAGGAATAAATAAATACGGTAAAAAAAGGATAAAAAGGTTCCAAGAAAGGTAAAAGTGATTATATATGAAATGAATTCCAGTATGTAATAATGTGCCAGTATTCACATATGCATCAGAAACATGGGTGATGAACGAGAGGGAATGGAACACACTGCGGGTTTGGGGAAATGAAGTTCTTGAGAATTTGTAGTAGGAGAAAACAGAATTGAGGAAGAAATAAATACATACATCAAAATGAGAGTGGAGTTGGTAGGTTAAGAAATAAGCTGTACGGTATTAGATGAAGTGGCTGGGACAAGTAGAAGTGGGGATGGGCCTAGAGGAAGATCATATAAACGATACATAGATGATTTTAGAGGGAACTTGCAGAAGAGATTTATAACCTGGGATGAAGTGTGCAGCGAGAAAACATGGTAAAACAAGAAAATCTTAAGGGGTGCATAATTTTTGCACGTTATTAGGTGAATTTATTTTATGAACATGTATTATAAAGTGTGAATAAATATTATTATATTATATGGAATAAGTAGGTAAATACCTCTATCCAATGATAGTAGAACGGGAGAGGTTGTGGAGAGACATGTATTCGTTGCCATGAAAACACAAACTTAAAGTTTTTTTATTTCTTAATAATCATTTTTACTTTCCACATACTGATGAGGCAGAAGTTGAATTGATGTCTTGTTTACTTTAATTCATGTCAGCCATATCTTTTACTCATGTGGTGTATTCCGCACACACAAAATTCCATTGGCACGACTTGATAACTTGGGAATCCGTACTCCGAAATAAAGATACCGTACATTATTGTTGAATAAGAGCGGCTACTGTTATTTCAGCTGATTATTTGCCATAATACCTCAGGATTCTCCCAGAATGCATCTGTGATCTCCCTACCCCCTTTTGTTTACTTCCAGTCCGTATTTACCCTGGAATCAGAGCCCCCAGGATTCCCAGTCGCAAGCAGTCTCCGTGATGAAATAGACACCTATGAGAGGAAAAACATTGTTCCTCCACGGATAATACTTTACTGCTTGTGCCGATTTCGATAAATTCGATTTTGTATAATATTTCGGTCATATCCTGTATCAAAACCGGTATCAATGAAGGGTATTTGGTTGGAGCAACAGCATTGTATTCACATACCCCTCTCATCATGAAGGAGTTCCACCAAGTGATACCTACTACGATTGCTAAGTTAACGATTTCCATCACCTATCGAACATTTCTTTCCAACCATTGAAATTATCACCCATGTATTTTGTTCATATTCACAGAATAATGTTAGCTGTTAGATGGATGTGTCACCAAGCCGTCCTCAGCGATTAAGTCTGTTCTTGTGATAACCGCTATGCAAAGACAAAAAAAGGTCCGACTTCGCAAACTGATTGTCATCGGCAGGATGTATACCAAAAAACAAGTCGCTTCAATTATTTCCCGAGAGTCTCGATGGAGGCCTGTCTCGACCGCCTACGAGTGAAGACTACATTCGAGCAAGGGAGAGAGAGAGAGAGGAAGAGAGAAGGAGAATGAAAACGGAGGGAAGGAGGGGAAGCCACAGTGAGAGGAGAGAGCAAAAAGGGAGTAATCCAGCGAGAGAGAGAAAAGAAACCCTCTTGAAGGAGTTCGCCTCACTCGTAGATGGACGGGAGTCTCCCAGAAGTAATGGAATCGGAGTATCAGAAATCAAAATATATTAGCTCTGCACTAGAGGCCATTTAAATGACTTTGGGTGTAAAACATTGAAAACCATTTCAAATGGGATAAGATGTCGTAATATGTCGAAATGTTTACTCCAAAACCCTGTAAACTGATGATTTTTTCTTGGGCTATGGTTTTTTCATGGGTTTCATGGGTTTTCATGATTTTTCATGGGTTTCAAGTGTTTCCAGGTCTCTGGAAACTCTTGAAACCCTTTTGTTTGGCTGGGTATCATCTCATTTGAAAACAGCTTTCATTTTATTCTCTTAGAATTAGGTTTTTGATGAAAAGCCAGTTTTCATTCTCTTTATGTCAAAACGTCATCGTTTTATCCGTATTAAATTAATGTTACCTCGTGAACTAAGAAAAGCGAAACAAGTTTAATGAACTGTAAAAAAAAACGCCTTAAAACTCTCCTAATTAGACATACCCGACTCGACCGTGCTAACGTTAGGTCCCATTGTGTCTTGATAACAAACGCAGAAAAAAAATGAAATTTTATTGTATGTATTTGGACAAACAGTTCACAAAATTAGGAATGATTTCGCCCTCGTCACTTTTCCTCATCCTCTTGTTTATCGCATTTCCGCGATACAAAATTTTGCTTGGGGTAATCGCGGGGAAGGTGAGTGCGAGGAGGGATCACGAGCGCAAGAGGAATGAGAGAAGGGAAGAGGGGAGCCATTGAGACTGGGGCATCGATGATCAGGGTAGGGAAAAGGGAAGCGTAGAAAGACAAGACGGCGAAAAAAGGCGATTCGTCGACAAGGCTCTGCAACGCGAGGGATCTGCCTCCGAGCGCTTCGTTCCATGATGCCGGTTTCATGGGTCGGTTCGATCCAACTTTTTTAAATAGCAAAATCCATTCTATTTCCCTCGGATGTCGGCGTTGTAATCGAATAAATTATTTATTTAAGTAGTGATGGAAAAACAAGAGATATTTAAGTTGATTTATTACTTTTTTGTTCTATTCAAATACTGAGAAATTATTTCAATATTTATTCGAGCTTGAATCAAAGCCAAGGGAAGTACAAGGGAATCAAAGCCAAATCGTTTGCTTACTTGATTTTCGTATGTTTGTCAAATATAAACTAAATGTAATTCTGGTACAAAATGGTGTGTAAAAAGCTTCTCTATGTTTCCATTAAATGGTGAATGAAGTACAAATAAATCGATCAAATAAATAAGGGTACTTGCAATTTCCACAAAAACAAAACTTCTCCTTTATTTCCGACTCGTTTCGGTGTACTACACCATTACCAAGCTGTAGTAAGCCGAAATCAAAGTGTAGTACACCGAAACTAGTAGGAAATAAAGGTGAATTTTTGTTTTTGTGGAAATTGCAAATATTCTTATTCATTTGATTATGGATCGTTTCCACCATATCACACCTGAATCCAGCTTTTAAAAATAACTTGTGTGCTCTGATAAAACACTCTGTTCAAATAAACACCTTTATGAATTATACTTTTTTAGTCTCATGATGTTTGTACCGTTTCTTTACACGTAACTTGATGCCTTATCTATTTTCTGGGCGTTAAATACATTCGCGAATTTGATGACTCTCTGTGGTGACATTATATTATGCAATCCCCAGAATGGTATTATATAATCATAACTTATACAATAAAACGATAGTTATTATGTAAGATTATGTCATAAGAATATTGCATAATAAATTATATACGAAAATATTACAATATTTTTCCACTAGGCAATATGATATATGGTTATATAACAGTCGTCTATGAAATAACTAAATTTGAGTGAAATAATGATTAATTTTTTTCGTAATTTTCATCTTTTTCCGTAATATTGGATCAAGCCCCAAACATATACGGAAGAGGACTCTCGGTCGATGTGCTGGTCCAAGAAATTCAAATGCGTTCCTGCTCACTCGAAAGGAATTAACCATTTTATTGGGACTTTATGGTTGGTTCGCTGGAATAATTCACTATTCACCACGCGCATTCTTTGATCTCTTTTAGTGGATAATCTCTACACCAAGTCTTCCGTGTATTTCACTCGGATTTCCACGCTTCTATTTATTTCCCTGCCTACCCAATCCTCCCTGTGTCTCGGTTCGTTAGGAAATTAAGGACACATTTTCACAGGCCTCCCCAGAGCTCCATGATCATCCGGAATCCCTCTAGATTTACAACGCGAGGAAGCGGCTGTCTCTCTCCTCTGCCTCTATTTTTTTAAATCTCGCAATTCATTATCTACTTTTTGTAGTTGAATATATTTTCTCTCGGTCTTTCTAATTTAGGCGTTGCTATTCCTAGCACCTGTATCTGATTGTTCTTCCCCAAAAATAGGAAAGCGAAACTATTACCGACAATCAAAATCAGAGATACGTTCAATTCTCCAGCTATTTGGTAGGCGCCGGTTCATGAGGACAAGGATTGAAGGTCACGGAAAATAAGAGAAAATTTAACTCAAATCATATCTAAGGATCATCTTCTAGAGATACCATTTTATTACAGAAACCCAAAAGAAGTTTCCGAATAACCTCATTTAAGGAAAATTTAGTTGGTGATATAATACTTGTGCTATTTACTATCGTGGGGAATGGTCAATCATTGATCACCCTTACCATTCAAGGGTGCAGTGCGTCACGACACAATGCGCCACCGCTCCTATCGTGATGGGACCTCATTATCGCATTGATCTCCAGATTTTTGTTTCACCTCGTTGGAGAGAAGTAACTCTATTTCATAATTTTAGCATGGCTTTGTTTTTTTTACTAATCACATGGATTCTATCTGGACGCGACTTCTGTCACCCATGAAGACGCCACACCAAAATCATGGGTAAAAATGTCACGCATAAACTGCCTCTTTTCTCGTAGATAAAAAAAGCTTTCCATGGATGCTTGGCACCGCATCTATCATTTAAGCCCAATTAGCGGGAAAGTGATCCATTAATATCATTCGTATTTCATCTTCATTTTCTCCGAAATGGCTGCGATAACCTCTGACCTTTGATGTTTCTCTTCTGAGCATACTGCAGTAGTGATTATTTTAATTCAAAACTCCTTGTCTCGAGGTAACAGTTTCATGTACAGTCTGTATAAAACGTCAGTTAGGAAAAAGCTGTAAATAAGTAACTAGAGGTGATATGTAGTGAGTTTACCTGCTTTACCATTTCAGTTTTAACTTCCGTGATATTGGGGAGAAGTTATAAACTTTCATGTTTACTGGGATTTACAAAGATTTAAACGAAACCTGTGCCACAATCCAACCCCGTATATCCCATCTTGAACAACCTTGAAAACTATAGGGGCAATCACAATGCGTAATGTGCTGGTCAAACAGTCTCTCTTTGGAGGCTTACTATTTAGTTTCGAGACTCCGATGAGCTTATGAGGCAGCACAAGAAATCTGAGATTTTTTCACATTGTTTACTACATGGCGTATTTCTTATGAGGCTGCGGCTTTCATGATTTTTCCTAGGAAAGTGGCGTTCAATATCGCAGCCATGAGAACATTATCGTAGTTCACATTACCATATTCTCCCTAGTATTTGAATCTTCGCATCTGTATCAAGACTCTGGTCCCTTCGTCTAAATGAAAATATCGAAAGATAATGTAAAAAGTGGCACTGCCGAAGAGCACGGAGTGATGAATTTCGGAGCGAGACGATTAAATTTAAACGCTTGAATCTTCGGCGGATTCGCTTCCGCTTTGAAATACGTTTTGTTTTAGTCCCCTCGCTCAATTCCTTTTAAACCGCGGAACGACGGGCTTAACATCCTCTGGATCCCTCCCCCGACGTCATTTGCCGCTCCCGCTCACCTTTTGTCCCATCGCGGTGTTGTTATGGGTTCCTCCAGTTCCAGAAGGAAATCCCCCCTCGTCGCCCACCCTCGTGGAAGGGGGAATCTCAGAAGTCTGCCTCAAACGCCTCGACAATTACGTCTCCTTTATCGTCCCGTACTCCCCTCGACGAATATCGCCGCCGCCCCACCTGGAATTCGATGGAAATTCTCTCATTTTCTTCGCTTTATCCCCCGGGCGATTGAAGGAACACCCCATGCAATTAGTCTTCTCTAATAATCATAGCTCTCCCAAGGAGACCGTTTAAAAGCATTTTATTTCCACCAGTAAAAACCACGTCTGCTTGGAGTTTTCTATCTGAGAGGTAGATTTTTTTTACTTTGGGGCAACTCTCAACGTGAGAGGTGAGGGAAAATAGTCCTTGACCCGAAGTTAATATTACAGTTTCCTGAAAATCCTTCGTAAACTTTATATATTTTATTTCTGCGATCACAAATGTTAAAAATTTCGTATTGACTCTTAAATGCAATTATCAACTGATTACCATTGTGTAATATGAAAGAGACTGGGGTTCGTAAAAAAATAACACTACAGTAGTGGGTTCTATATTCTAAATTTTGAGAACATGTGTTTAAATATATACATAATCATATTAAATATATAATCCTAATTATTTTGCCACGAGAGCATAAATAAATTTTTTAAACACGAAATTACCGTATCATTAAGTGCCACAACCTGGATTTAATTCTATATTTTTTAAAATTACCTTTTTTATGTTATAGATTAAAATGCACGAAAAATAATTTCTTGCTTAACGGGTGAAATGTTACTCATCAGCGCTACCCTTTGTCGTTGAATGCTTCTGAAAATAAATATTCGCCGTGTGCGGTAGACCACTTACAGAAATATTTAATTGGTATTAAACATACAAAATATTAGTTTAAGGAAATGGAGATGTTTTATCATATTTACCCCTTGACTAGAGAATGGGGAGAGCAATGTTTTTCGGTCTTTTTACAAGTGTCACTTTTACTTCATTATTGTAATAAAAATAGTAAAGCATTTTTCGAGAGGTTATGAGGATATTTGGCAGTGTTTTGCCAATAAACTATTTAAAAATTGACACTTATTTGAGCGTCACATGAAAAGTATAGCTTGTAGCACGATAATAATCTATACTCGTGACCTACCATTATAAGAGAAGTATAATGGAAATAATTTTACGGAGTATTTTTCGATCCTAGATTTTATTGGTGTCATGGATTACCAGTAATGATTTATGCAGGTCAAATGTCAGTTACCCATCTCACTTCTCATTCGGCCATTTTAAACATTGCTTCATTTAATGGTAATGTTGTTTTTCATTTGCGGTTAATGCCTCCTATAAGTTGTAAGACTCCTCTATCTTCGCTTGCTAGATGGTCGCCTGCTAAGTCCAACCAAGATGATTTGCTTCACATCGAACGAAACGGAATGATATAATCCTTCATACGAAACACGAAATTAGAATTTACTCGTTCTCGGAAATCGGACCATATTATTATTGTCGTCGTGAAAAGGTTAGCCGTAAAATATGCCTCATTTCACAATAATATGATTCCCCCGCTCCCTTCGGGACGTTTCGTGTTGACCTGCATGTCTGGACGTGGCGACGACCTGGCTGTTACTGCTCGTAGTTCGCCTGGACACGCCGCCGCGCCGTCTCCGTTATTTCTCGACCCCGGGTCACCTCTGACGGCCCCCTTCATTGAAGTAAGGAGACCCTCAAGTCATCGAACGCCCTCCCCGCATGTCGTGCGGGGGACGTTAATCGATAGAACCGATAATGGCTTCGCGGGTCCGGAATCGCTGGGCGGTGGAAATCAGGGCTATTTTTTTTTAATGAATGGGGCGAGGGAAGTAGACTGAAAGGGGGATTATTGGTCGGAGGCGCAGTCAAGCGAGGAGAAAAATTCGTGAAAGTGGTCTAAACGTTTAAGAAGAAAGCAGTTAATGATTGTGCGTCATTTCTGAAGAGAATGCGCCGTATCAATGATATACTCGTTGGAATAATAATGCTTGGTTTTAATTAGTAATGATTCTTTATTCTGATGTCATCTTGCTACTTTTACAAATTAATACCTGGGGTTACGTATTAATAATAGGACCAAGTAGATCTATTATAAATCCGTTATTCATTCCAACATTACGACCGCTTGTACATAAGTGCCACGATATGAATATATAGAATTATTTCGGCTGAAGAGGAGGAGAGTATCATTTTATCAATTGAATATACAAATTTTGTGATCGACAGTTTTGCAAAGCTATGATATCATTGCGATAAAAACACAAAAGTAAGAGGCCTTCTTGAACGTAGTTTCAAGGACTTTTTTTAAAAACTTTAAACGCATAATGAAATCATTTTCAGCATGTTGGATGCCCGATGATTTAACTCCTGTTGAAGAAGATTAGACTGCGATAAACGTTTGTAACTACCAAAATCTGTGTCCGAATCGCATTTTAATTTTTATAGTATAGCACAGTTACGTTATTTATAGGTATTATGAAAATCAATTTTGCTTCCGAAGAGTATGTAACACATACAGGCATTGATCAAATAGTGTGTTCTGTGATAATTCCTTTCTCCTCCTATTTTCAATATAATTGTCATAGTAATAGAATCCTAGAGTTGTAGAAAATACTTGAATATTCTCATCATCATCAGTACTTCAATCCGAAGATTGGTTGACTGCAGCCCTCCATCCTTTCCTATCTAGTGCTAGCT
>WURS02462900.1:0-13479 GCA_011762765.2 Rhinocypha anisoptera | reverse complement strand
GAGAATCTTCGTCATCCGTCCGGAACGTTCGGGAAAAAAATGACGAGAATTCTCGCCATCCGTACGCAACGTGTTAATGAACAGTTTGGCAAAATCATAGTTTGTTATTATTTGCATTCGAATTCCTTCATATTTTTTGGGGAGGGCCTAAACAATTCTTCAGGCTTCAACGATTGTCCTACTTAGAAATGAAAATTTCTTCAAATTAGTTCTTTGGGGTTTCAATTTAATTTTGAACTTATAGTCACTTCCCAAAGAAGGCTGGCTCTTTGATTTCTTTTTGGAGTTCACTCCTCCCCATCTCATAACTTATTGCCCTGTACAACTCACAAAGCCTACTCCTTTTTTGCCTGCTCTGCAAACTCTCCCAATCCAAGATTCTCAGCATCTCTGTTACGCTCTCAGTCCTCTTAAGCCTATTAAGAACATATCTTGCTGCCTTTCTCTGCACTTTCTCCAACTTCTTAATGTGTCCCTCCTCAAATGGATCCCATACAATTGCCGAATACAATAGGATTGGCCTCTTGTACTTTGTATGCGATTTCCTTTGTGGGTATGCTGCTTCTCTTTAAGTTTCTCATCACCCACTGGAGAGCTCTAAAGGCTTTACTCGTTGCGTATTCCACTTGCCGTCCCCACCCAAGATTTCTTTTTAAGTGCACACCAATGTATTTGCAGTTGTTGCAAATATCTATATTTTTCCCGAGAATGAGTACTGCCTGTTTGGCACATGTTTCCTTCATGAGAAGGTGATGTGACTGCTCTTACTTATGTTGATATCCATCTTGTTATTTTTCACCCATTCTGAGAGATAGTCAATGTCTTTCTGGAGGATTTCTTGGTCATAATCGCACTCAATTCTCGGATAAATTACACAGTTGTCAGCAATAAGTCTTATCCGGAACTCATGTTAGCTGGATGATCATTCACATAGATTAAGAACAGCAATGGGCCCAGAGTGCTACCTTTAGGGATGCCTGATGTAACCTTTGCCTCTTGCAAGAAATTTTCCCCAATTTTCACTCATTGTTCCCTATAAGCAAGAAAATGTGCTACCCATCGTTTTACTCTGTCATCAAGTGGTAACGACTCCACCTTTGAGAGCAATTGATCATGAGGCACTTTGTTCAAGGCTGTAGAAAGATATATGATAATAGTAATGATTTCTTTCCCTTCGTCCATTGCATCCCCAATGCCTTTACATAACCCTAGAAGTTGTGTCTCACAAGAATGCCCTGTTCTGAATCCAAGCTGGTTTCTGATTAACCAGTTATCTCTGGTCCACCAATAACGGCCATAATCCACTGTTACCTTCTCCATTTATTTACATTCTATGGATGTTAGGCTTACCGGTCTATAGTTTTTTGGAATATACTTTTCTCCTTTTTTGAAAATTGGTACAGTGTGTGCTGTTTTTCAATCACTGGGTAAGGCCTTATTATTCATCATTATACTGAATAATCACAAATATGGTTCTATGGCGACTCCATCCATTTTTAGGATATCGACTGAAATTTTATTCAGATCTACTGACTTATTTTTTCTCATCTTTCTAATTTTCTTAACAAGCATTACTCCAATGTGTTGACTGCGAATGTATTAAATTGTAATGAACTCTCTGGTACCTTGCAGTTTAAATACATCTCTTGTAGTCTCTGATTATTAGTTTATTATATTCACCACATTTATATCATGACCCTTAAATACACTAGCAAAAAAGTTGTTGAATGCATTAGCTTCATTGTTGGTAAATGAATATCCGTCATTGCCTTTTAACATCACTACATGTTCTCTACTCTCCTTCCTCCTCCTAATGTATTTGTAGAATTTATTGACACTATCTTTTTTAATCAAATTTAATAAGTATTTTTCCTTTGCTTTTTTTTTCACTGTTTAAGTTCCGGACTAGTTTTCTATATCTTTTTACCATTCCAATATCTGAATTCCTTTTCGAATTTGCCTTTTGTACTCTTTTCTTTAACTTCCTCATAGTTATGTTGTAGTATTCAGGATCAGTGTTTTCCTTTACAATTTCCTTTGGGACAGATCTCTCTTGTCCCTGAAGCACTATCTCTTTAAATGATCGTCATATTTCCACAACGGTCCTTCCACGGCTGACCCAGTCTGCAAATCTGTCCCTTAAAAATACCTGAAACTCTTTTTCATCCCCCCTGTTGTATAGCCGTATAGATTTTCTCTTTTCGTTTTCTTCTCGATTCGCTCTCTCCACTCTACTTGGATGCAAATGGCTGCGTGATTGCTTATTCCAGGAAAAACATCTACACCGACAAAGGGTGTGAGTGAGGGGCCTAAAAAGGAAAATGTCGAGGATATTTTCCCCTCTTGCCCTGCTGGTTGGTTGGCTGGTTTACTACCTGGGTATACCCTTCCTCGCTAATGAGACAACTGACCACTGCTTAAGCTTTCCCACCCCCTGCCTCGTCTTTGGACCATTGAATTGGAATCCTGGAAGGTTTAAACCCCCTGAATTTATAGTGACCTTTGGGATTTTCCGAGCATATGTCCGCCAGGACCTCCAAGGTATGCAATGCAATCCTTCGCTTGGGCATCTATAGGCAGCAATTATTTTTAAGCGGTTTTTATAATTTCCATCCCAGATCTTTATGCTCGTCATCTCGCAGTCCTCTCCTTCTCATTCTATAATGCTTGAAATGTTACTTCTTACACACACAAATACCCCCCCCAATCAATCAGGGTCTCAAATTCCCTGACTCTGTTCAAGATACTTTGGAAGTTAACTTGCAAAACTACTTAGCCCTTACTTTCATATCCTATGAGCTTGCGAGATCCACCTATTGAATCCTTTACAAGTTTCCCTGAATGCCGAGTTTTTGCATTGTGTCTTTATATTCCTCTTACCCTTAGGCTCTTAATTTTTATGAAGGTCCTTTTACTCAGTGGCATGGTAGTCCAGTGGGTATAATGCTTGGTTGTGAACCAGAGGGCACCCGGTTCAATCCCAGCTGATGCCTCTGGACACCCATATCAAGAGGTAAGCTGAATGATCATTTTTGAATCCAATCTTTTGGGAAACCACAAGCGGCAAAGGGAAAGTAAATGGCATCACTTATTACTCTGTGTTAATTTCAAACACTAAAGGTCTTTTTCTATTGGTATTTTTCGTATTTTGAAAATCTTATCCTTTCCTCGAAAATCACATGTATTCCCATTGACATTAATATCTTTATCAACCTTGGTTTAAAGGCCTTTGAGAACCGATGTGAAATATTATTGTTCATTGGCCCCACATCCTCTTTTTTGAATTACTTTTGTCTCTGCCTTGATTACATTGTATCCTGACCTTTTGCCGGGTGCTCTCCCCCCACCGTGTGCCTAGGGAAAACCCTTGCTCCTTGGAGGGAGAGCAGAGGAAGTGAGCAAGTTGTAAAATTCCATTCTACTTCCTTGTAAAATTACCAAGGAAAGAAGAAGAAGAATTTTCTTTTGCTAAGTACCAGGCACTCAGATGTCACAATTTATGACACTTATAAAAGAAAGTCAGACACCATCCTCTTTTACAACAAAAATAAAGTGGGAGTAGATGTTATGGACGGCATGTGCCAGAAATGTTCCACCTGATCAGCTACAAGAAGGTGGCCCCTTCCTGTATTTTTCAATATACTGGATCTGAACTCCATAAATAGCAGAATGCTCCACAAAGAAACTACAAAATGTAAACTGAGTCACAAGAAATTTATCCAAAAATTAGTCTAAGAAGTGTTGAGATTCTGCTGAGAAGTGCTGAGACTCATTTTTGATGGAACCCTCAGCTTCATGCTCAAATCAAACAAACAAAACTTCATCAAAGACCACATCCACACAGGGCACAAAAGAGGAAAAGATGCAAATATCTCAAAAATGTCAAAATAAATCATCCAATATATATTTTCAATGCAAAAAAATATTTCGTGGAAAGTGTACCGATAAAATAACCATGTACTACAAAGTAATATTTTATATTACAATATATGAAAAACCATTATGCTCATTATCAAATTTTAAAGCAAACCTTTTGTATTAAGTAAAAATAAGGCAATTTCGTGGTTAGAGTGACTATAAATTTGAGACTCATGACCACTGAATATTATTTAATTCATAATTTTTAGAAGTGATAATTATGTATTGTAACCCCTCAATACCATACTAAATGCTAAGATGTGTTTTTAAAGAATGGATATGAACATTACTGCAATAAAATAGTATGAGAAGAAAAAACTGCTTTTAATTTGATAAAACAAAGTTGGGGTCAAATGACCCCTAGCTGTCCTAGGTAGCAGCCTTCTAGGTAACTCCCTGAGAGGACAAAACTTCCCCATCCAGTGACTTAATTTTGTTTTTATCTTTTGTTTTCAATATTAAATAAGCACTTGAAAACATGGTGCATACTACATAAAGTTAACTACAACAAAATCAAAATATGCAGTACCAGTGGTGCAACAGACAACTGCTTCAAGTGATGTGGCATGCTTCCCTAGGAGGCGCCACTATGAATGCTGATTGATTTTAAAAAATTATAGGGCATACCCCAATGGGTTTGATGTTTCTTCATGTACACATCAATTTAGAAGTACTCTGAAGAGCTTTCCAAATTTAGGATGACAACCAACAAAGGAAGCTGAGCACTATACCTGTGTGATCGCACCTCCTTTAAGTAAAGATTTACACTTCTGCAAATTGCCAACAAAGTATCCCAAAAAGACAACAAAAAAGAAGTGTATGTTGAGATACAAGAAGAAGTCACTTACAAGAAGAAGAGGGAAACTAAGATAACACTATTCTGTCATGAAAGTTAGCAACACAACTATTGGAAGGGGCTGTAGGGGTATGCCAAAGATGGCATATGAGAAGCAGAATATAGAAAATGTTAGAGCTTTGTAACTATGAAGGTATTAATAGGTTGGTTGGTAATAGGGCAACTTGGAGATAATCCGTACAAATCTTAAGATATAAAACTTGATTTGTAATGACTTGGGATGTAATGGTTTCAGTGTGGCAGAGTTCTTATAGAAATACTACAAAGATGTACTGCTTTTTTGATACAGTGGCATGAAGTTATAAACTCCTATTAAATTTTTTGATAATAAGGAAGAAGAATTCAAGTACATATGACAGTTAAATAAAGAATATGTAACCTTGAACTAGTTCTATTTTTCTGTTCAACATTATTCTGTCACCATCTTTAAGTAATTTCATGTGAGGGAAAGCCTACTATCATTAGTGTGGTACGTTTTCATTTTTGTCTCACTGAGTTTACATATACTAAGCATATATCCCTAAAAAATAATTATTTTTTCATTATCTGAATAGTGGATTTCTATTTTTTTAAATTCAGTGTTGATGGTATTAACAATTATAATATGTACTTCATATAAGGCATTCATCGGAATTGAATACTCTTTAATTTTTTACAAGGTGTATGTTGTTTCTTTCAGTGCTTGTTCTTCTTACAGTTATAACAAATTTATTTTTATTAGTAAAATTAATTATTTACTAATTAACAAATAATATTAGTTATATGGAAAAATGTTATTTATTTGTGATGGAAAAATTATTGTCTGATATTTCTCGTTAATTTTTCATCTAGCTTCCCAAGTCTTTTCCCAGCGACGGCAAGAAACACTATACTTTTGAACCTCCTAACTGATTTGGAAACAGCTTGTGGACACAGTGCAAGGTTTCAAGACAGTGTGGTTAGAATTCCTGCAGCAACGTGTAAATAAAATGAAATATTTATGTGAGAAGAGGTGATAAAAATGGTGATGTGAAGTTCATTGCCACCATTTTATGTAAAAACTTGTTAGTAATGTGGTTTTACAATAAAGTTAAAAGTTATGAAAGAGGAAAGGTTGTTTACTTTTTCAGTTTAAACTTAAGCACCAATTACCCTAAACAACAGCTTCAACCTGTCAAATTTGTTTTAAATGTAATGTAAATATGAATATGTTATTTTGAACCTTCTAAGAATGGTAAAAGCATCTAAGTATTTGGTGGGTGAAAATCATTTTCAAAAGGTATTCTTTTAAGACTTTGGCATTCTTCATGCACAAGTACTGTATTTTCTGACATTATGATACTGTATTTTACCATAAATAAATCTCTCATATATCTGTAGAGCTCCTTTGAGGCTGAAAATTATATTTTTCATAGGTCTATTGCAATTCTAGATGATAGTTATCTGGACTACACAGTAACCTGAAGTCCTGTATAAGGTCTATAAACTAAGAATATGAATGATATACATTTTTTAAATAGTAACTAGGTATCAAAAAGGTAAAAAAACGTGTATGTAATTGAGTTAAGTAATATGAGTGAAGTAGTCCAAACAACATTTTTTCCAAAATATTGCTTCTCAAAACTGTGGTATGTCCTTGATGCTAGAAAATCTGGCACATAAAAGAAAGAATAATAATAAGGGGGGTCAAGGTGGTTGGTAGAGGTAGCACCTTTGTCTAGGGTCCACCCAACACTGGTCCTCACTACGCCAGGGAAGAGGTGAGGAGACATGCAAGAGCTTTGTCTATGAGGACGTTACATCCAAGACTGCCTGTGCGTAGTTAAGAGCCACACCCTACAAGAGGTGTCCCTGTTTACGCAGAACACGGTGGATCTAGAGGAGTAAACCTCGAAAAAAAATCTGAAGAACACATGGGGAGACTTAGTTCTATTGGTATGAGACACCTGCGCACCCCAGTCACCTCCAATCTATGAATGGAGAGATAAAGGAAGAAGAAGCCTCAGAAAGGGCTGCTACCAGAGGATCATCTGGGCACAGCTGGTGCTGGGTGTGACAGCATGTGAACCACCGGTAGCAGTTGGCTGATGCAGCAGGCGACTGCCAGGAATGGACCCGAAGAAGCCACAGCCGCAAACAATACACACACAAATAGTTTTACACCAACCGGAACACAAGAAAACCCAGGCGAAAGTGCTTTGCTGTATGAGCTGAAAATCACCAAGGCTGGACTGCCATGGCAACGCATGAAATGGACAGATGATATGAATCGAACTGTCATGCATTGCCGCTTCCTATCTACACAATTAGAAACGATCATAACAGGCTACAGCAACAAATTACACCAATATTTTATTTCACAATATCCAAATTTAAAAACCACAGTAACAGCCCAAAGACTAATAGACCAAAAAAGAGTTATCATAAAAAACAACTGGCTTACAACTCATGACATTCAGAGTATCAAAGAAGATGCAGCTAAAGAGTTACAAATCGAAATAAATACAAATAACACAGAAGAACGAAGTGGGGAAGTAAATAAGAATGTAACAATAGCTTCCACCCCTCTACAAGAAGCTACCAACAAACAAAACACGCAAATGCAACAAAATGAATGTAACTCCAACTACACAGAGGAGGAAATAGTAAAAAATAAAAACACAATCAATCGAATCAAACTTAGCACACTGGGCGGGAACCAACCCCACATTGAGAAACCCATTGCCAAAATTATTAGTATACAAAAACCAAACAGAAAATATTATAAATAAAGCAAACAAAATAACATTATATAGACGACACTAGTACAATACAACAAATACACTTAATCATATATGTCATAGCTTTGGCAGTAATAACGTGCAATAAACAAAATATATGACAGTTGAGCAAACAACAACAACCCAAAACCAAAATGGCAAAAAATAATGGAAACAAAAATTACAGAACTAAGAAAGGCAATTGGTAGATTGACAGAATAACTGAATGTTAATCAAACAAAAAATGGACTGAAACATGTTAATCACATCACAGAGAAAAACATAGATACATTTCCAGAAAAACTAGACACTCAAACAAAAATTATCAGTGTGATGGTTTTTAAAATAACTGTTGAATGCTAATTAACTGTAAATAACCATCACTCTATCATGGAATTCAACCAGGTGACGGCCTCCACAGTGAAAAATTATCAGTGTATTCAGGACGGATAATGAGATATAAAAAGTCAAACCAAAGAAAAGAAGATAATTTCTTGTCCGCCAGAAATGAAAAACTTCTATCAGAAACTTACTAATAAAGAACCACAAATAGCATCCCACCAAGCAAGGAAGAAGTAACAAAATACTGGGAAAATATATGGTCTGAACCAAAACAGCATAATGAAAATGCATCATGGACTAGGAAGGAAGAAACCAGACATGCAATCATTAAGGAACAGGAAAATCATACTGTTACTCAGAAAGAACTTATTGAAACAATAAAAAATACACAATTGAAAATGTTCAGGACCTGAACAAATACTAAAATTCTGGTACAAGCAATTTACATCAACACATAGCCAAACATAAATCAAGTCATACAAAAACCTGACATGTTCCCAGAATTTTTAACAGAAGGAAGAACATACAAAAAACCCAAAAACAAAGATACACAAAATCCAGCTAACTACTGCACAATCACCTGCCTACCCACACCATACAAGATTATTACAGCGACAATATGCAAGAAAATAGAAAAGCACCTAACCGATAACCAAATACTGACAGAAGAACAGAAAGGCTGTAAGAAAAACAGCCAAGAATATAAAGAACAGCTAATAATTGATAGTCTAATGATGAGACAAACACAGAAAGAAAAAAGAAACCTACATACCTGCTTTATCAACCACAAAAAATCCTTTGACTCCATTCCACACTCATGGTTAATAAAAATACTACAAATATACAAAATAGATCCACCGCTACAAAAGTTTATCTATAAAATAATGAAAACATGGAGAACAAAAATAACTCTTAAACTGGATACACATATAAAAGAAACAGATAGAACTCATATCAGACAAGGAATATTACAGGGTGATTCCCGTAGCTTACTATGGTTCTGCATGTGCATTAACCCCCTATACAATGAACTTAACCACACCAACCATGGATTTAATATTAAATCCAAGTATAGTCCAACATAAATAAACCCATTTTTTATACATGGACGACATTAAGATATATGCATCAACACAAACCCAAATGAAATATCTCTTAAAAATTATAGAAGATATCACAAAAGATATAAAAATGGAATTTAGATCCACAAAATGCAAAACATTACATTTCGAAAAAGGTAAATGGACAGAACAACCTGAAAAGGAAACACTAAACAATGAATCACTAGAAAACATGGAACAAAATGAAACCTCCAAATACCTTGGATTCCAACTAAACACAAGGTTAGATCACACCAACAAAAAATCACCTAAAGCAACAGTTTCAGCAAAAGATTAAAACTAATTTTTAATCTCAATTCAAAGCCAAAAATCTCATAAAAGCCATAAACACCTGTGCCATTTCAATACTAACCTATTCATTTGGAATAATAAAATGGTCCAAAACAGACCTGGAAAAAATAAACTCAAATATAAGAGGACAACTCACAAAACAGGAAACTACATCCAAATTCCTGTAAGGAAAGAGTAACACTCAACTGAAGAGACGGCGGAAGAGGACTATAATAATAACAGAATTGAATTTGATCACAAACTTTATTCTTGTGGCTGTTTATTTTCCTGACAAATTAGGGTCAACTTCAGTAAATATAGTATAGGTAAAACTGGCTTGGGTGAATGTACTAAACTCAGACACTGGTGAATCAATCGAGTGAGTGAGTCAAGTGATTTAGAAGTGTGGAGACTGGAAAAATGGGAATGAATCAGCAGTGATAAGTGAATGTAAAAGTATACATGATGATGTTAAGTGTTTGACAAGTCAAAGGTAAGATTCTGATAGTTAATATCAAATAGTACTACAAAGTTTTGGAGGCTACTAAGAACTTAATTTCTGAATTTCATATTTGTGTGAATTGTAAGATAAATCACATACTTCACTTTATGTTTTGCATACTTTCTGTCTCCCTGCATATCATCTAAAATGATCACCTTTCTCCTGCCTTGCCTGTCCTTCATTCTACTTCCTAACTCTCCCTACAATATCCCATCAATCATAACTCTTACCCAACTATCTTCCCATTGCTTCTTTTATCAACTTCTGTTTTTAATGTTTCACATGATAACTGACATTTTTCTTCTTCCTTCTTTCCTTCTGTATAATACCCATAAAATCTTCATTTGTCATATTTTCAGTGCATTTTACCTTCTCCGTCCACTTCCACACCCACATATCTGAGGAATTTATTCTATTCGTTACCTCTTCCTCAATGAGCAGGTTTTTGTGTCACATAACACTATAATCAATATTAAAACTTCCGCTTTTCTTTGTGCCCTTAGACCAGATTCCTTCTCGTCAATTCTATTCTCTTCATAAACACTTCCTTTACTAAAGCAATGCTCCTTTATTACTATTACGTCCAATTTTTTTCCGCCTTCCAACAGACCCACATATTTAATTAGACAAGTTCATTCGCAGTATTTAATTTTTTTAAACACATTCATGCACTTAATCAAGTAATAAACAATATGTCACACTGAAACGATAGAATTTACATTCGTGGACATTTGCAAACAATTATATTCATCATTATTTTTTATTGAAAAATCATAAACATTTAGTAAAGTACTAACTAATATATAAATAAATAATTCATCAATGTGCATAAAGTAAAAAAAAATCTTAACTTTAAAGAGTGTGGCTGTAAATACCACATACTGGAGACCTGGCAGTGATGATACACCATAAATCTGAGAACCAGGTAGAATGATTAATGCTAACCTAATTTCATGATAAGCTTTTTAGCCTTTTATATTTTGAGAAATACATTGATTTGTTTTGTTGTTATTTATTTTCATTCCAGAGGTCTCACAGCCGTGATTCCAGAATGTTCAGCACAGATTACAGGCCTTTAGCAAGATTACAGGATCAGATCAGGAGTTACTAAGGTAACTCCTGATCATCTGCCAATCCAACTGAATTAATTAGTTCTCCAGAAAACTTTCATTCATGCCTCCAGCGATTTCCAAATTTCTCTTAACTCTACCTATACGCTAAAAAAGGGGCGATAACAGGCAACCCGATATTTCTCCTTTGCTTAACACTGCCCATCCTGATTCTCCATCCACTACCATAGCTTATGCTAACTGACTGAACCTACGTCCACCTAACGAAGTCTTGTGGCCGTACACCTTCCTCATTAGATTTTAGGCACGAGGCTAAAGAATCTCTCCCTAACATCTTTTACTAAAGTTAATGCAATTCCACAGGAATTATATACAACAAATGCCTTACTATGAAAGAGCGGACCACTAGTTGGTCTGCTCCCTCTCGACAGTCCTGCTACCCGACAGTGGGCGAAAAGGGTGAGACCCCGGGGGAGGGACGAAATAATGGGGAACCCAGTATAAAAAGGGCTGGTACGTCCCTATTTGGGGGGGTTACGGAATTACGAACTGAACGAGTCCACCGAGAGGGATGGACCTGGGAGCTCTTCACTGCTTACGCCGCCGCCTGCCTGGAAGGTACCGACTGCCCTTCTAGTACGCCAGTTGCTGGGATAACTTAAGTACGAAATGACTCCGCCTTCGTTCCTATATGGAACGATTATTATCTACTTGTTAGTAAGAATATTTACACATCCGGTACGTGTTGCCGAAGATGGACGAGAAATTGAACCCAATTGGAATAGCTTCAAAATCCTCGAAATGTAATAATGTAATTATGACATAAAGCTTCCTCGAAACATTATTTCATTGTGGCATAAAGTTGTCCTGATGATAGCACCATTATCGATTATATATTTGTCAGTATCCCAAAAGCTACGTTGACTGTTCAAAAAAGTAATCGTAATATTTTTCGCGCCATTAATTGTGAAAAAATTAAATTTGATGCCATATTGCTGGCTTATTGTGTAGTTTATAAGTGATAGATGCTGGGTTGATGTGACTCCAATCTTGAGCCAGCAGCACCCGTTGCATGTTGAAACATGTTCAGCTCTCCTACTAACACTTCTGCTGATCATAAACACCACTAAGGTTTTCATTCACAGTGGGGAGATGGAAAGAGACACATGGACATAAAATTAAAAATTTGTATATTAAATTGCGAAAGTAAGCAATTAATGAGAACTCGTTATTGAACAGTCCTCGCACAATGGTGTGCATTGGAGGGATTATAACCAAACCATGAGATTAAAACACTGAGGTCCTCTCGATCGTTGAGGATGGAGCGTACTAACCTTCTATGGTGTGTGAAGATTCACACATTATGACGGAGGGCCAGTTCCTTTCCCTTTCATGACGCCTGTAGTTTTCCAGGAAGATCTGGAACTACGAGAATTTCACCGGGACTTGAACCCGGATCCCCTGTGGTTAGGTAGTCAATCACTCTATCCTCTGAGCTACCACAACATCGGTATCATAACACATCATGTATTCCATTCCATTACGGATTCCATTGATCCCCAAGCCCAACCCCCCCCACAGTGAACCCATCAGCAATATACCCCACCCCCCCGAAACCCACGCCTAATGACTCCCCACCCAAGCCCACTGAACCAGTGAATCATCAAGCTAAAAGAAAGTGAACTGATAAACATTAAGTGACACTAACAAGTGTTATAACTTATGTGACGTTCGAACAAGTGTTATAAAACTTTGGCGCAACTTAAATTTAACTCCTTTGAATTACGGAAAAAATTGATTACTTCTTTGTTAGTTACACATATTGACTACTATTCCCTACTCGTGTCGGATTTGACTGGAGAATTGGTGCAAAAGGGTCAAAGTTTACTTAATGCGGGTGTACGGTACATATTTAATGTAGCAATGTATGGTCACATTACGCCGTACTACTCGCAGCTTAAGTTGCTTAAACTTGGTTATAGAAGAAAACTACAAATTCTCTACTAAATAACGCTAAAACATGTCTGTCCTCGCCCTCCTCTTGCATCCACCAATCCCTCTCAACTACACACCCAACACCCCTTCCCCAACCCTCTTCCTCATCACTTCCTCCCAACCCTTCTCCACCCCCCCACTTGATCTTGTATATATAAGGGAAACTAACTCTGTACCTACACCTGACGATGACACAGCGTGTCGAAATCTAGGTCGTCTCAATAAAAATTATTTGTGGAGTTCACCAAGTTATTTTGATTTTCGTAACATCATGTAAAATTAGTCCTTAAGGTAAAATAGTTTGGTCTATTTATATGATCTTAAAAGATTTTATTAAAGCTACTCTAAATCTTAGCCAAACAAGTCGATCGTCCTTTTTATATTTCCATTTCCGTTACGATACGCGGGGGGGTGCTTTGTTTATTGCTCATTAAATATAAATAATTTGATTAAAAATAAATAATATCCTCGATTAAGAAAAAAGGTTGGGCAGGTTAGAGAGGGAGAACAGTACAGAAAACGCCCACAACAATGACTCTATACGAATATTGAAAGATAGAAAAAAAGAATGCTTTTTATGGACACCTTCAGAGAATGAATCCCCGCAGACTCATAGGAAGACTTTTTAACTACCTCGGAGAAATGAAAGTTACCCATTCTTGGTTTA
>WURS02462890.1:0-13479 GCA_011762765.2 Rhinocypha anisoptera | reverse complement strand
ACGGACTTCCAACCGCCTTTGACGACTGTTGAGTTTGAAGTCGGGAGCGTGGAAGGGAAAAGACTGAAAAATGTCGGAACAATCGGCGAAGTTATCAAAGAGCAAAGAAATCCTCTCAGCAAAATCATATTTTCGATACATGTGGGATGATAGTCTTCTGAAAAAAATGCACATTACGAATTAGACTAAATTTTTAATTTATAAATAGTTAAAGAAAGGTTTTGGAAAATGTAATCTCATTTTTTAGATTCGTTTGTTCAGAATATGCTGTTAATATTTAATGTTCAGTTTGAGAATATCGAGGCAATTTTGTGTTCTCGGTAAATCGTCTTCAGTATACCATGCAATGCAAATGTTATTAAATTCGAATTTAAGCTGTTTGGAGGGACAAATTCAATTAATCTCAATAAATTTTAATTTAAAAAAAGTCCACATTTAACATCGTCTATAACCATCCTGGTAAATATTTAGCTTGCCATAGGTTTTGCAGCTTAAGCGGTCAGCTGATCGCTTATACGCAGCCGAGATGTCACGGCGGAATGGCATGTATCCGAATGTTACATGCATTCTTAGCATTTTACGGTGGTTCGTCAAGGACTGAAGACTCCACATAATCTCCCCTCGCCTTTTGCATACGCGAAAGCTCTCCCCGTTTCGAGTTCTGAGAACAGCTGTTCGAGCGTCCCACTAAATTTACGTCATGTAAAGTAAAGAAATGATTTACAACGGCGGTTAAAACGCGATACGAAGTGTAAAATTTTCTCGTGGAGCGCTATTCGATTGTCTTAAGTGGTCAGCATATCTTGTATGCCGCGGTTATTTTTTAATACACAAGTAGTAAATTAGTGGTTTCGCATTGTGTGTGCTGTAATATATAGTTCTTTACCTAAATCCAAATATTCTCGGTGAAGTTCATCAATCTAATGCTCTTTAGGAAGACTATTCACAGGCTATCATAACTAAGATCGTTTAGAATCCGCTTGTTACCAGCGCTTGGTTTTGTATGAATTATATCAAACATTTACCACATCAATTGAATGTTTTAAAGTTTACTTCAATAGTTTAAGTGCAAAGTTTTATCCAACATTGTTACCATCCATGTAGAAACTCATTTCCTTCCATATGTTACTTTGCCCTTCCATTTCCATCTTTTTATGCCTTTCCTTCCAGTCTGAAGAGCCAGAGCCGGGGAGAAGGCCAATGCTGACCAGATTTGAAGCCACACGCTCACCCCTCATTTATGAACTAGATGCACCATTACTTGAAGCTACCCCACCACAGAAGCTACTAGTTGAAAATTGACAATATGACTGAGAGTTAATTTGATACTTACTATTAAAGTGCTTTCTGCTGTAGTGTGATTGTCTAAAAAGCAAAGTGGATTTGACGCTAGATTAAACTTATGATGCATGAATAATTTGTCACACCTTTAGAAGGTTTTATATTATTTCCTTGAGAATCAAGTTTTATATCCAACAATACGTATTCATACTTGAAACTAAGGTGCTCTCCATAACATAAGAGCTGAGAACAAAGAGAATAGTTCCTAGTACTCAAGAATCAACATTTTTCTTTTAGGATTTCACATAACAAAATTTTCCCGCTGCTGATACTGTTAAATAGTCTGTCCTTTTCATTAACTGTAATACAAACAAGAATTCTCATTCCTTGTACGCATATTTTCAAACTAGTGGCTGTACCTCGTTCCCTTTCATTCTATTTTCAATTGTGAATTTTTCAAACTGATGAATTTTTTTGTAATTTTCAGGTTCGCTTTCTGCTGGAACCTTGTCGGGTCTAACCGGGTTACGCCTTCGGACACCATATGCAATCTTGGCTGAGAGAATTTTTTGACACGGCAGAAGAAACCTGGTATGTGGATAAAGGGCTTGGCCCCTTACTCTGATTGGCGAATTCAAATGCTGCGCGGCCATAGTTCTTTCAATTTATAGTCTTATAGCTGAAATGACATTGAGAGGATAGCTAAAACCGACGTTGGGATCCAAATCTGTGGTAGGTTTTACTTTTCTACTATTATGCATTGAATTAATTAGAAATACTTTATTTTAGCGAAATATTTAATATCATAGACTGGTGGTTTAATAAAATATGGTTAATTATATTTTTGGGTCATCAGCCAATTTTTTAAAATGATCTATGAACTTTACTTGTAGTTTTAGAGGCGAGCAGCCACAATAAACTTCCTCTCAGCAAGCAGGATCGATGTTTCTCCACTTTGATTTTTTTCATATTCGAGCCTGATCCCTCTGACAGAGCTGACTGGAGGTAGTTGGCTAAGAGATATTTTATGTAATCGAGATAATATTTAAGATACCACCACTTTTTGCTTTTAATCCATGCAGAATGATCTCATGCAAAATATATTGGCGACGGCCTCGGTGGCGGCGGGGTAACGTCCTCGTCTGCCAACCCGGAAGTTGCGGGTTCGAATCCCGACTGTCGATTTTATAATCTCCAACTAGGGCACGGATGTGTGTGTTTCGTCCTTGTTGTTAATAATGTCATAGTGCCCACTGTAATTAGCCTATTCGTGCTGTTTGTGGATGATTGAAAATATATAAATATTTTTCTTTATAAAGAGTACCTCATGTTTTTCACATACAAAAGTAATTAAAGTAGACTGTTTTAGGAACTTTATTTATTAATAATAAGTATTGTTAGTTACAAGGACCCCAAATGATGTAATGAGCCAGTTTCTTGTGCTTTCCGAGTCTTATGTTTTGCTTGAATTACTGGAGCCTGGTGAGTCCTGAAAAATTGTTAACTCAACAGATGGTCATAAACCGGATGTAATTCAATTAAAAAACATATTTAATATATATATTTATATCTCAAAAACATTTGTGGTATCTTTTCAATGTTTTTTTGTTCTATTATAATCTTCAAGGGAAATCAAAATTTTCCATCACAGGCCCCACTGGTTTTCCATCTGTATGCAATTCCTGTTCAAACATTTTTTCCCATTCTTCTGTAAGCTTTTGATCCTAGCCGAGTTTTGTATTCTTCCAGAAAGTCATATATGAAAATGAGCTAAACTATCATGATAATGATAGAAATTGAATATAATTATGATGGATATGATTTGATATCATACTTGCTGATATCTGTAATTTAGTGGTTGTTAGTGATAGGTACTCTTAAATGCCACTATTGCTTAGAAAGACTGTCACCTAAAGGGTACAGACGCTTCCTCTAGCAACATAGTTTCAGCCACTCAGTTAATGAATCCTGCCAAGTGTTCATCCGCAATGGAAATTTGTCAATGATAAGTCAGTAATGATGCTCAATGCTTTTTGCATTGACATGAATCATTCATCTATCACCTGGATAGTGCTCATTCGTTTGCAAGTTAGCTTTATAATTGTTGCAAACATAATGCGTATATGTACGCATACATGAAAAGTCTCTTAATTTACTCTTTCTCTTTTGTGATGCAACTTCTCTTCTGATAACAATAAGATTAAAATATTTCCGTTTTTCATACCATAGGTGGTGCTGTTTGCCGCTTGCTTGAGGAAAGTGCTAAGTGAAGCAATAATTACCAACTTAGTCAACTAGCCTTGCTACGAAAACTGACTTCGTCTAGAGGAGACGAGAACACGATTCTTGATCTATTCAAGTTTTTATACAATGGCTAACCTCTACTACCGACATTTGTATAAATCACCAAGGTGCCAGAGAAAACAACCCCATAGCATGGTGAAGAAGAGTCTTACAGTGTGATATTGCTATTTTTTGTATAATCCTGGAGTAATAAAATATGATTACAATAATTTTCCTCTCTAATTATACTCAGTAACGGGATTCCTACCCTTACCTTTGAACCGGGTGTTCTAGAAGAATTGAAGTATTATGTGGTATGTACTCATTACTGGAATATTTAAAACGAAATTAATCAGCAACCCGTATTTTCTGATAAATCCCGTCTTTGTTTCCCTTTCCAAATCGTGGCTAACGCTCCAAAATGTAATTGCTGTTAGTTTGACTTATATGGTCAATTTCCGGCAAAACGAGATAAAGTTCGAATGCTTTGAAAAATCAAAAGTAAAATCGATTTTTAATGCCCGCTTTAAGTCCTTGGACGTAAAACATGAATTATTCAATATTAAAATGCATTATTTAATATATGCAAGGCTTTATGAATTATTACTAAGGTAGAACAAGTTAATTTTTTAATAGAAAAAGTAATAGTTTAATCATTTATCTAATATAAAATATTCAAGTATATTGCATTTACATATATTTAAGACATAAGAACATATTTATGGCGAATAAAACATTCATTTTGATTCATTAATTTGAATATTCATGTAAGTAGAATTCATTAATTAATCCGGTGGTATTGGAATATTACATAATTTCTTAATGAAAGCAATAAAAATCTAATGTCTCAGCATGGCATTACCCATTTAACTAACACGGTCGATTTCTCCCGTTTAAAAAAGGCTAATTTCTATATGTTGGCCATAATGGTTAATGTATACATTCAACTTCCACGTGTCACCATTTTCAATGTGTAATCAGCGGGAGCAAAGCAAAGAACGGTCTATATGATGACCCCTGATCAAATGCTACGTTGTAAGTACATGGTACGTACAACGAGCACGGTCTTAGAAAGTCGAAAACTCCCTCCAAAGGCAACAAGACGTATGTTTGGAATGGGCAGCAAACCTGAACTTGATCCCATGTCTTCCCAAGCCCACTGGTCGAAAATATTCTAAGTCCCGACAACTCGAGCCAGAGAGACCAAAACGGCAGCTATATGGCCCGTGGATCGGCCGAGTGAGACCCTTAACGTCTGTCGTCGGGGTAGGAAGCCACAATTTTCGAAAAATCGTATAAGTCCCGACTTTTAAAGGATAAATTGGTATATTGACCACAGTTTTGATAAGAACGGGCGCAGCCCAGTGGTAAAGAGTTGGATTCATGTGGTGGGACTAATACTAGCCATAGTTCGATTCCCTTTTGTGGCAATTTATTTTTTCTTTTGCAAAAATTTTTTCTTGGATATTTATTTTCAGGAAACCTTTACTAGAGACTTTTTCAGTGGCTTCAGGGGGTCGCGAAGGTCCGAGAAAACCTTAATTTGTTGAAATATTTACTTAAATACGACCACCGGCCGGCCAGCCCTGGGGCCCGGCCAGCGAAAAAAAAATAGGCAAATTTATGGAAACATTCTTCAATAATTAATGTTTTCCTGGCCTTTAGCGTTCCCCAGGACCCACTGCAAAAGCCTGAATTGTTGGTTTTTAACAAAAATTATTTAAAAAATTAATAGTTCTGAAAGTCGCCAATAGATGGCGTATAACGTCACCTTTTTGAATTTTACATGGAACCATCCGAAGAACAAATATGAAATGTCTTCACCAGATGGCACCCCTAGCTCGATTATTTTGTAAACGCCGTTCGACATATTACCTATTCCTCGTTCGATAGCGATATATATCGATCGACCCTGGTTTTTTTCGAACAGATAGATTACCATGCCGTCTTTTATTTTCGCCAAACGAAGTGAATACACTTGCGCAAGTCATATTTCATCAAAAATAATTATATATATATACTACTAATTTTCTATAAATGTCGCAAATTATGCTCTTGAACGTCATTAAAATTGATTCATGACCAAATACCATTGCAAAATTTTAGACATCACTGCTGATAAAATCTTCAACGTTTATGGAAGATATTACCTGCTCCTTACCAGACCTTTCAATCAGGTTACAGATAAAAAAATCGTTTCCCATAGGTTGCCCTCTTGTACCTTATTTCTTAGTACTTCACTGTTCGACAAATTAGAATTTCACACAATTATAGTCATTCAATAAATGTAGAAAAATTAATTTTTTTCAAAATTTATTATTCGGCCGTCTACATAGCCTAATTGCGGCCTTCATGGGTTAAATTGCTGAAATAAATATCTGAACACACGACGGTATGGATGTAGTCGAAATTCTTCCTCTTTCTGCTGCAGGTCACTTGTACAATTCCAAAAAAAAAATAACTATCAAGTTTCCCAGAAATTAGTCGTTTCAAAGATTTCAATTAAATAAGACAACCCATTTGACAAATATAACTTAATATTTTTCCGTCACCAGGACATTGAAAAACGTTTCTAAAAATAAAAACATGGTTAAATGCTTTAACGAGTCCGAATCAAACAAAATAAGACATTCAAATTTAACCCCCCAAGATATTTTAATCTCAGAATACACACCCTACATTTTACATTAAAATCATATATTATATAGACATTTAAAATATCCTTTCGGTATATTTAATTCCAATCAGTCCTATCTTCATCGGTGGTAGCAGATCGGCGACTGGTCAGCACCATGAACAATAAAAAAACATTATAGGAACCTACGAAAAAGGGAATCTGCTTTATATAGACAACGATAGAATATTTAACTTGGCCTCATGCCCAGGATAAGTATTGCTAGCAAACAGTACATTGGTAACAAGAAAAATTTGGGCAAGAAGAGACTAAAAAAGATGAGTGAAATGGTACCACAAGTGTGTGGTTTTTGGAGGAAAGGGCAAAGATTAGGCTTTAGGAAGAGGTTTCGAGGCACGTTGGAAGTCGATAGAAACAAATAAATAATTTTTAGTATATCAACAATTATAGTCGAAAAACATTATAGTAGTAACAATATATAACGGTGAAGATTGTGACAGACGATCATTGTTTCATTGGAGTCAAAAAAGAAGATAAACCTACTAAATCCGACTGAATTATTAAAAGGGAACGGGATATTTAATACAACATTAGGACTTTTAAATGGCATAGGGTGTTCAAAAATTACAATCAGTCTAATTAACTTAGATGGAGAGTAAGTCTTAGAAAGTCAATCAACAGTTGAGAAGACATACCTATAGTACTGATTGTCGGTGTGTGCAATAGATGTGACTACTAATGAATCAATTTTCACTGCTGCATGAAGATATCACTGCCCATATTACTAACTGGGTTACCTCAGATTAAACCTAACACACGAAACATCCCTTAAACCCGAAAATATAGAAATCCTACAAATCAAGTCAACTACTTGGACAATGAATGAATTTAAACAAAGAAAAGGAAGCAAGATTCCATCCGGACGGAATAAAATCTCTCCCGATCAAATTCCAATACCCTTACAGTATTGCATTGCAAAAATTGCTTTTGCTCAGTAACAAAAAAACAACAGTCGTCGGAAGGGGTATATCACACACACTACATTACAGGAGAAAGTTCAATATCAGTACCGCTTTTTATCTCTGACGAAATTTCGAAAAAGTGAGCTTCAAAATCGGTAAGAGCGAAAGGTGGGTTTGAGTTCTTTCGATCACCATCCGCCGAAAAAACGACAGCGTGCCGGGAGAGATCTGGAAAATATACAAATGGTTCGTCCCCAAGAATACTACCGTATGAGACTCCCCAGCCCCCGTCAAGAAGCTGTTTAGCTTATCGCAGGTGTGGAAAATTTACAATAAAATCCAAGTCCATACGCTCGCTTTTGTGAAACTACTACTGGAATTGAGGTTCCCGATCAACAATCAAAAAGCACGGCTGATTGTCCATTAACGATATTCTATGGAAGTGAGGATTAACGATTTTGTTATATTAATGTTTGTTGAGATAACTAAGATAGCAATTAGTGTTATGTATGTGGGCTGAAGGAGATGTTGGGATCAACGGGAAATAGTCATCATATACTCACCAACTTACCTTTTCTCTGCTCTCGCATGAGAGATCCTCTTTCACATTATTCCGGTCTCAACATCGTAGGTAAATAAATTAGCGGCACATATAAAAGCATAAAAATCTTTATTTCAGCATATGAAATCATTGAGCGGCGAGGAACATCTAGATACACTTACTTTCGAGTGCAAATGGAAGTGGTTTCTTTGTATTTTAACACCCGATGGCAATAAGTTTAAGGAGAAAAGTATTTTTCCACAGAATTTATCGTAGATACAACGCGCTTCAGCCAGTAATGCCATAAAGTATCGAGCACATTGTTTCGTTTGGTTATTTAGTGGATATGTACAACTTCCAAGACATAGGCACAAACTAAAATGATTAATCCATAGCAACATTAACCACAACAGCATAGACAAGGTTTTACTGTAAATTTCAAGACAGTGTGTTGCAAGTAAAGTATTCAGCATGAAAGTATTCTCATGAAAGCATTTGAGAATTTCATCGGTGGGACTTTTAGTCTCCAATGTACCTTAAAATGAAAAAAATAGAAAAAAAGGTCTACATTTTATAAGGTTGTTTTTGAAGGTGACAACAGTTCAACATTCCTATTTCAGGTTTTACTAAGGACTGAATATTCACCAATCAAGAAAAATCGTGTTAGTGTGCAGAACTATACATTAATGAGATGTGGTGTGGAAAGATTTGTTTCTTATTTGCATCCGGATGTGTGTTTAGGTGTATATCATTAGTTTCTTTCTTGAATTCCATTTGCATAGCTTCAATCCTTAGACTAAATAAAGCAAAGCAAGGAATAGAAAACCTGAATTCAAAATTTTAAAATTATAAGTAATTTTATTTCTAAAAGCAATTAATAAATAAAATCTTCAAATTAATGCAGAATAATTCTTTGACAGAAGAGTTTATCAGCACCCATAGGTTTTAAAACATTTTTATGTTCCTACTGATATTTATATTTTGTTGTTCAAGAAATTTCTTTTAGGTTCCATTGGATAATATACATTTGTAAATTATGCATAATACTTGTACCGAATATATGGATCATGAGTAAAAAAAGATGCCCAAATCTTCTTTAAATTTTCTATTAAGTATAGCCTACATAAATAACAACACAAATTGGATTTACAAGAGAAGCTTTTCTGATCAATCAATAATGTTTGTGTGTCAGCAATTGGAAAATGAATTATGGGATGATGTTTATTCGGCTTCTCGGCACTCACTCCTGAAGATGCTACAGTGTAGTGAAACTAGTTAAGTCATAAATTTATATTTCATGTGGAATGCAAAGTTTTATTTCTGTTATTATCGTTTAATCGGCTCCAGATTTGAATGATCAACTTAAGACCTTTTTGGATAAATTTAACTTTCACTTTGAATCAAATTTTCCTATAAAAAAATGTAAACCCCTCTTCGAGACAAACGACGAAACCCATTGGCTAACATCAGAGATGGTAAATATGAGTTGAGGCTAAAGAGGGAGTTGTACAATTCTCTTTTGAAGACGAGGAATAATAAATTTCTTCTTTGGTATAAAAACCTTAATACATTTTTTTCACGAAGTTAAATCAAATTGTTATAATAACATAATATCAAATTCCGAAAATGTAACTAAAACTACCTGGAGCATTATCAATAATGTATTGAACAGAAAAAAATAGGTACTCCCAAGAACTTAGCCATTATTATTGGACAGTTTAGAAGAAAACCAAATTAACATTGCTCCAATTTTCACTCCCTATTAGCATATGGCATTATTCTCTGGGGTGGTTTACCCCAAACTCAGTCTATATTCAAATTGCAAAAGCAGGTCATTAGGACAATGTCTATCTAGTAGAGAATCACGCCATAGTTATTTTTGTAAGCTAAATATACTGCCACTTACAGCTCCTTACATTTGCAAATCAATTGTCTTTATTTAAAAACTGTCAAATTTGGAGCTAAAGTATGATACACATATCTATTAACCCAAGAGCTAAAAACAATATTCATGCTCAGTACAAGAGATGTGAACTGAGCAGCAAAGGTCCTTACCACCACGAAGTGAAATTTTATAATAGTCTTCCAGGAAAAACTAAAGACGTGGAAAATTTTTAAAAATAAATTAAAACTGTTTTTGTTGAAAATACCAACTTGATGAACAATACCAAGACTTAATGAATTCATTGACCTTTGCAGACACAATACTTAGATCCTTTTGTTTTCTTTCTACTGTATTTTCTTGTACTATTTTTATTTTATGAGTTCTATGTTATTTGTATGACCTAATGGGAACAATAAATTTATTAACATATTACCTTCCTTTAAACACAAGTAACATTCCCATAAAAACGAAAAGTTAAAGTTAAGTTTTATGAAAAGTTGGCAAATAGTGTTATAGGTTGACCGTTCTACTTGAAGTGGCTGCTGATAAAAATACCAAACTTGAAGAATTAAAAAAAACACCTGGATAATAAAGCACACATGTTATTTGCAAAATTGGAGCGAAGCTATCATAAATTTATCTTAAATTCACTTCAGCGTATTAAGTTAATTTGGAAAGCTTAGCACTAACTGAACGTTTTATCACTATTTGGAATTTAATATAAACCGATTCTGTCACAATAATGTCACCAAGAATACACATTGTAGATGAACTTTGGAATGCCATAAAATAAAAAATAAGTTGAATATGTTTATGGAGAGGAGGAAAACTTATTCCGCACACGATTCGTACAAAAACAAGTGGACTTGGCTGTTTAATAACTAAGGTAAATATTTTCCCCCATTATATTGAGAAGTATATTAAACTTTTCTGATATAACAGGAAAATAACGGTAAAAATACAAACAAGTTTGAAAATTGAGTGTGGAAAAGGCATTTCAACTGGTAAGGAGTCGATTCAAAAGTAAAGTTAACAGTTTATAATTTCTCATAAAATTCACTGGACCAGGTTTAAAAATTGTAAAGAAGGGAGTGACAAAAGAAACTGAAAGAAAGAAGTGAAATATTAATTATAACTCAGAAATGAACTTGAAATGAGGTCAAAGTAGGTATAAATGACAACATTAAAATAAACAATCATGAAAAATGATGGTAAAAAGTAAAAGGAAGATTTAATTTGGATGACTAACGAAAATTGCTTTAACTAAAAATCTGTTTGTTTGTCGTATTAAAGGAGATTAACAAGCAGACACCAACTAAGTACATAAGTCATTTCCTAAACAGATAAATGCTTCCACTTATTTATATCGGGCTCTTTCCCTGTCAGACTTTAAAATTTTAAGCTCCTTCCTCTAGCCTGGAGGCTGGTGCCCTGGATCAAACTAAATATTGACAACAGCGAAATTAATTTCGGCTACTTCGGTAGGGTGGCACCCTGCTTCTTACGTGAGAGGCGTTTCCATTACTGCGACATTATCGTAGCTGGTGACCGTTTCTTCAGATCTCTGGTACCATAGAGTCTTTCCAAAATACGTTCGCATTGCCGTTCAAAGTACAGTCGCATACCAAAAGTAAACTTTCTTTCGATGTGAATTCTATGTCCGATGACTCCCCGTTCTGCGAGCACCCATCCTGAAATATTTAGACATCAATATAAGTAATTTCATTGAGTACGTACATGAGATTTGCTAAATCTAAATATTCCCGATAAAAAATTCAGGAAATGGATTCCCTCGTCGGAGCACCCCCTTAAACTTTTCATAAATTGATAGTTTGTCGGTATAGCAACGCACAATATATCTGACCACATTATAAAGGAAATTCAAAATAGGTCGTATGATGTATTTTAAGAGAAAAATGTATTCACACAATTGTTCATAATGGATTAACAGGGCACATTAAATATAGTGCTTGTAACAAAAAAATCAGACCATCGAATGCAAAAAAAACTATACAATTACTCAACATACTTCAGCCAATGCAGGATTTCCGATTCATTCGTAATAGCACTGAGGACATTTCCGTCAAGGACGAGCAAGAACCTAGAATCCAAAGAAGAATTATTTCACACATGATTTTCAACATAAATCAATGTGATGGAATTACAAGAGAAGGCAGTTTTCCATCATTATTAAATTAACACAATTAAATTATACAAGACGGTTACACCAGGAAAGAATTAAGATGGCTGCCACCAAGCGCAGACCAGAACGAAATTATTACAGTGGAATAGCGATGGATCAAATGAGCTATTTCAATTGAGATAAAACACCAAGTTGAACACTTTTAAAGTAATCGGAATACTTACTCGAGTTATCTGCATACACTCATTTACATAAAATAGCTGTGGTACTCGAACACCACAAACTGCAATTGACCTATTTCCGAGATAAGCGAAATCAAGTTACAACACATTTAGGCTTGTGTAATGGTTGTTGCAGCTTAAATCGTTTCATACGGAGTAGAAAGACAATTGAATTATCGTTCTGTTTCTCAAATACACTTCAAAATTCTGAAAAACTCCACAAACACCCACACTTCGACTTACATACACCGGAATCAATTAACCAAGACACACCAGCTCCCTCTATAAAAGTGAAACGAAATACACATTTGGAACAAGTGAACATCGCAAAGCAAAAATACCCAGTTCTGTAACATGTACTCTGGCGACCTTGAGGTGGTCGACGTGGATTAATAAGCCAGCTATTCGAGGGCGACCTTTAGCAAAAGGATTAAGGAGAAGAGGATGAGAAGTATCGGCGAATTCCTTTCCCTTCTTTCTCTAACTCCACTTTTTCCCTTTTTTCTTTCCCTTCCCATAAAGGCCTGTTTAAACGATGCAGTTTTTCTCATTTAATTGCAACACAATATTCAGGAATTCAAACGCGATTAGAACAGGGGCCATTTTTTGAGTAGTCGTTCCAGCATTCGCGCAATGTTGCGTGTTCACACGTCGAATTTTAGACCTCATTTATTTTTCACGCAATTAAATTTTGCCGGCCTCGGTGCCAGCGGGGTAACGTCCTCTCGTCTGCCAACCCGGAGGTCGCGGGTTCGAATCCCTACTGGGTGGATTTTTCAAACTCCACCTAGGGCATGGGTGTGTGTGTTTCGTCCTTGTTATATTAAAAAACTGTTATAGTGTAATTGCCACTGCAAAACTACCACTGCAATTGGTCATGTGTGCTGATTGTGGGCGATTGAAAAATAAACAAATGAACAATAAATGCATCGTGTAAACAGGCCTTAACGGATACCAAAGATATTTGTGTGGAGTATATACGAAACAGGGCTGGGCGCTTCTGCCTCCAAAGAAACGGAAAGAAATTTTTGGTCTATTCACTGGGCCCGTGCTCCAAGTCAAATGGAGTCAATACCTCCCTCAAGAATGTGGATAGTGTTATTACACCGACCGATAAAGATAAGGAGGCTACCTGTCGAACTTGGTTTGCTGAACTGCTTATCCAAACTTGACATAGATATTGAAGACCTGTGAGGAAGAAGGACTGCGTTCCGTCGCGTCCACCCCATCTATCTGTCCACCGGCAAAAGAAGAAAATTTCAAAATCTCATCACCGTAAGCCTATTCGTTTACGTATAAGTTTCATTGACGTCCCCGGTGTTTTTTTTTGGTGTTATTAGAATCTGGAAGTCAGATGAATTCTCGGAATTTTTCAGACATTGAACCGAAACGAACGAAAATGATAAACTAATTACCAAATGAGATACTCTCTTGCGGAGTTACCGCGGGTCCCGTTACGTCACGCAATGAAAACCTTTCGGAAGTTCAAGGACGGAGGAGAGGGAATATGAATAGAAATGAAGAGATG
>WURS02462879.1:0-13480 GCA_011762765.2 Rhinocypha anisoptera | reverse complement strand
TTATTATTATTTATTTATTATTATTTATTATTATTATTATTTATTTATTATTATTTATTATTATTTATTATTATTTATTATTATACTAAATTATAAAATTTAAAATGATTGTGGCCTTTGTGTACAGTTTGATTTAAATCACAAGCAGATCTCGATATGAGATACTTACACTCATAAAAGATTATATATTAACGAGTTCACCATTTTAAATCATTTTAACAATATAATTCCGGATTAATATTTAAATTTTCCTTTTTAACAAAAACTTAACAGTGTGTTTTTGAAATCTAAGAGCATTAACAAAAAAAGAAATAGTTTACGTGGCTTAATGTGGTGGAAATATTTCATATTCTCGGAACAGGAGAGAAAAAAACAGCACAATTACACAATTAAGTGTTTCTTGCCTAAGACGCCGCGGCACGGTATGATCAGGTGACTGACAAAACTTAATTCTGGAATTGCAGAGTTTATGCCCTCCTGTTCCTTAACAAATAAAGTGTTTTAATTGTCTGAAAAAGAGTAATAGGACATGGTTGCCTCACTTTAAATTTAATTAAATTGTTATAGGCACCTCTTACTCAAAAAACATCTTTTCTTTAACGCATAAGCTTCAGCTTCATAATATGCTTACCAAGCAGTCTGGGAATTCTGAGGACTTTCCGCAAAATTATCTTTTTCGGTGTATTCATTTTGGCGGGCGAAATATCAAATGCAGGCAAGGATTTTGTGCCCCTTGTAATAATATTTAACGCTGGTAGCTCAACTGCTTACGTAATTTCATATTAAAAGACAAACTCTTTTTTTCCTTGTCATTCTTTTCGTTTCTAACGTATAAAGATGGTTCTTAAATAAGGGCAATAAATGAAATTCAGAAGTAAATAAGCTCTACTTAAAACGTTTTCTGTTTTGAGAGTTTTCTACTCTAATAAATTTATCATAACTGGAGAATATTGCATTTCTCTTATTAAATATGTTAATGTAAATGATTTCACTACGCTCTTTCATCTTAATATGTCCTTCCGTATTAAATACCATATATTTTTCTATTGTATTAATGGTTACTTATCTTCCCTTTATTTGCGTCGTTGAGGTTGAAATCACGCCTTTGCCGACGTCATTTCAGCTGCGATAGCCCGTTCTAAATCCACTTAGTCATACGGATTATTAATAAATACTTCAGATGGCTTTACTCTTCGTGAAGTGAGAGTTGAAATGCGCTACATAAAATAACTCTTCAATTACTGTTATTATAGATCAAATTGAGTTTTTTTCTGTTCGATAAAGCGCACGCAACACATTGAAATCTATTGCCAGAACCAAGTTACACCACAAATGCATGATATCAATTATCGGCGACTTATTTCTGGTGTATTTGAAGGCGATCAATCTATTTTTCAATTAATATTTATTTTTTCTTTTGGCTAAAATTTCTAATACTACCTCTTGGCTTGAATATTTCATACTTTCTCATATTGAATACCAACACATAAAACATAGAAGATATATTGTCTAATTTTAGTAGATTCGACAGTGCACTCCATTTTGGCTACGAGTGACTATGGGCAGCGAACACCAAATAATTCTTTCTCCACGTATCATCTTGAGGTCATCGAGTTTCAAAGTCCTATCGCAAGTTTCCATACCTTTCCATTCCATATGTGTAAGTAGGTGGAGGATTAATTTAAAAACGAAGTTGAGGAGCTTTGCCTCAAGAAATTTCGAATATCTCTACAGTTTTTTCGTTGCACGATTTCATTAAATGTAATTCTTTTGAATGAAAAATTTATTAGATTAAAATAAAAATTTTATGATAGATAATATGTCATAATGTGATATAATGATAAAGTTGATATGTATCAGTCCTTCACGGTCATTGGAATAATTCTTTGAGTAAGTTAAGTATGTAGATAGCAACCTTTTATGTTAATATAGATCAAAATCAAAATTACTAAATGAAAGGACGATTTTTTACTTACTATAAAATTAATCCTAGAATGATTAGGCATTATTTTTGTAAAAACAGCGAAAATATAAAGATTTTACGTTGTTATAAAAAGAGAATCATTCTCTTCTGAATTTAAATGTTCTCTAAGATGCCACTAGGTTTACGGAAACTCTTTGAAATTGTACTTATAAATAAGTATTAGAAGGGTATCAATTTAATTTTAATAATAATGACTAAACTGAAAATTCAGACATAAATATTACCAAAAAACGGATTCTTTGTTTAATGTAATATCACGGACAATCCATTTCTTCCGCCAGATGTAATTGCTACCACCTTTAGTAATTACATTAAGAATACAATGTTGAATTTAGACTTCTTTTTTAGATACTTGTTGATGATAATAAAAGATCTTTATCGTAACGAGATTGATATTAAAACGGTCCCTTCTTCCATCTAATTCAGTAATAACATAAATATAAATAAGCAAATAGAGAAAGCTAAGCATAATAGATCTGCCATTTTTCAAAAATTTTTTTCTCAAATTTTCAATTTGCTCCGAGGACTTGATTCATTATTCCTTTTTCGTCGTTGCTAAGCGTTATTATATATTTGTTTATTCAAAATGGCTTGTAGTTTGAATAAATCCAAATTTTGCATTAAAACATTTTAGAAATTACCAAAAAATTTGTAGTAAACTAATTATTTACAAAGGAATGGCACATCGTAATGTCACGAAATGAGATGTTAATGGCAAGACACTTTACTAATTGCTATTGCCCAGTTACAATCAGGTAAGAAACGAATTTTACCATTGTGGTTATTCGGTGATCTAATACTGCTTGTGGAAAATTCCTATCGTTAAAACTGTGACGCGAGCGATTCCCTTTGTCTTTAGAAAAGCTTTATGACGTCAGAGGTACTTGGGGGACGTAATATCGGAACTCCCTTTTCCGTTTTCAAAGAATTCGTCCGGATAAATTGCCCTGAGCCTTCTTTTGTAATGGTCACGTTCACTCACCCACGGTTTTAATATTATCACCCAGGTAGACGCCATTGCCCTTTTCCCAAATGCCTTCCACGTGGCGTGCTTTAAGATGACGGATTTGGGTTTGGGTCGCTTGGATTCTGTTCTTCTCCTGGGAAAAACTGGCTGCTGTTTTCTGCGTTCCCGCATGGAAATATGCAGCCCGCCCAACATGCGCGTTCAGCTGTGTGTCCTATATACGAGGCGGAAAAAAATAATGGCGAGGAATTTTTGTCTTTCCATCACTAGTAATTTAATGATCATCTTTCACCTGCCACGTCAAATGACTTGGGTGGCCGGTGGCACCGTTTCAGTTTTATTTTCTGTGGCTCCTTAGATATTTTTTTTACGATTTAGGCCTCTTAAAATACTCAAGAACATTTTTAAATTTCTCAGTGCTTCCATCTACTGCATTTTCCTCAAATTAGGTGGGTGAGATTATTGTCTCTTTGAGCATAAGACGTAAATATGTCGTGAATTAAGTATACTTTATGCGATTTATTTAATGGTTAACGTGGATCAAAAAATCAATTCGACGTCCTACGTTTAAACATTTGATATAGTAAATGGTAACTTGAGACACTCTTAAGATAGCCTTCATAGAGAAGAAAGAACATATCGCTGTTATAATAGTTTTCCCTGATATTTGACCACATCAATCGTGTAAAATGATCCGTTGGTTATAGCCATGCTAGGTGAAATATGAAGTATGTTATAAAACAAAGTTCACTGTGGAGGCCGTCACTTGGTGGAAATCCATGATAGAATGATGGATATAAGAGTTATTTTAAAAAAACCATCATTCTATGTCATAAAAGTTTATAAATGGTAAGATAAGTTCACAGTGTTCTGCCAGGGTGCTTTCGAAATCCTATAAAGATCATATTTAACGAAGTTATGTAAAAATATTCTTTTAATAACTCTCTATAATATAAATGGTGGGACAGACGGCAGAAACATAAATTAAAATACTACAGTTCTTTTTAAAGTTTCTGTGGCTAATTAATCGAAACTTACACTATACATGTATATACGGGGAAAAATTGGACAGTTTTTGGCTCAGTCTATACACTGTTAAAATATGTAATTAGACCCCACATTTAAAAATGAGGAGAAGCTCTATGGATATCTGGATATTTATTCAGTTAATGACAGCCTCGACATAAGGTAGATGGAACTGCAAAGCAATCTTGGACTATTTGCTCCTGTGGAAGCAAAGTAAAGAGGAATAGATTGAAATACCTTTTCTTGGTCTTACCCGGGTCAGTATTAATTAAAAACCCTTTTTTTTATTCCGTATAGCCGCCGGCTTCTGTCGTCTCAGAAGAAGCCAGCGTCAGTGGAGGAGAAACTTCCGGTCTTGGAGGAGAAATTTAAGATTTTTAATCAATATTGACCCGAGTTGAATCTTAACGAGTTGTTTCATTCACTGCTTTGGACCACGAAGTTTTAGCGATTCGAATAAAGAGTTCTCCGCTGGTATTCTTGAAGTTGAAACTGCCAAGTTCCCGCCTAATGGAATTGAAAATCTTTATTATTTCTTAGTTTTAATTTTGTTATCGGATTCTCTTCTCATTCCAACCGGAGAAGCTACTCATTTAATGGTTGACCTGAGGTATTTCTCCTAAAAAGAGATTTAAAAATTTTGTTAGAATTTTTCAGACAGAATTACAGCATTACTGTTGCAATTAAATATCATGTATGTGCTAGCACAATTGCAATCGACCGAAGGCAAAGTTTTCCAATCGCACGCACTTTGTGCTAAAGCTGGAAAATTAACGTTTGAATTGATTCTCTCTCAGATTAGAATTTAAATACCTAACATGCATACCGTCTGCTGCGTTATGAGTAGGCAAATGAAATAGGAGCAGTCCTTGGTCCTGTATTAGGCACCAGGCCAACATAAACAACGCGTATCACTTAGTTTAGAGGTGAGAAGGGCGGGTGATTCTTTGAGTTTTCTCACGAGTATTTAAAATGAATCCTTTCTACGGTGATCTGTTCATAGTTAGTGGTGGAATGTTGAAAATAACCAGGAGTGGTAACTAAACAAGTGGTGGACCATCGTGACCCTATCGCTGGTGCATAACGGTTATGCAGTTAAAGTTATATTTTAGACTTTTTGAGCATATGAAAGAAGTGAAGAGGGGTTCATTTCGCTCAAACGACGCACAGTGAGGCAAAATCTCAAAAAAGCGATTATAATAATATAATATAATCCTATCAATTATAAATTTCGCGTATATAGGTTATTGAAGTCGCTGATTACGAATCTGTAATCAGATTTTTTTAATTGTTAATTTTACAAAAAACAATTTTTTTTCATGCCCCATTAAAAACGCAGCGGATCAATTTGAAAATCAATCAAGCTTTTGTAGGCTTTCGAGGTTTTGAGATTACGAGCCTCGTTGTCGTCGAACACGAGTTATGACGGTTTGGGACCTTAAGAAAGCACTCCTGAACAACTATTAATTTGAAATCTATCGCCTTTACCCAGGTAACCAACAATCGCAGAGAAATACTAACGATCGACGATGCTATTATTCTCTTGTGAGACCTCACACTCGTGCAGTATTTGGGATCTACCTGAAATGTTATGAAATCGAGAAGGATTTATTATAGGGCAGCTCAAATCGCAAAAAAAAACTGCTACGATAAGAAAAGTAGCTTTTCAGTCATGTCCTGCAACTCAATGTGGAGGCGTTAGAGGGAGATTGATTCGCATAAACAGATTTAGGGATTCTTTCTTTCCGCGGGCAACACCTGAAAGTAACCAAACGAAAAAGTTGGCGCTGGTGCCCTCAGATATTAAGGAGTAAAACTCGGTGTCCTCACCCTCGGCCGCACAACTTTACGTGGCTTACAGGGTATAAATGCAAATGCAGATTCACGCGGTATTTGCAGTTCGTCGTCCATTTTGCATCGTGCCTTTTGTTTGAACCTGCGAGTTCTCGGATGTGGTCGAGCTATAGTTTGTCGGTTTCAACCAATGCCGTCCGATGATTGATTGCTGCGTCAGAGGACAGAAAATAATTTAAACGTTATCGCTTTTTCAGATATGTTGTCGTGGGATGTCCACTCCAGTCATTATTAATCCCTCCCTCCCTCCCTCTCCATCCCGCAGGAGGCGAGGTGGTCGCCCGCTGAGCGGTGGTGGTCCTTCCGGAGGATGCTTCCCCGCAGGAAGGCCGCCTCCTGCCGCCGCACCGTCGTCTTCCTCGTCCTCGTAACCTTCATCTGGCTGCAGCTCCACGTCCCCAGTCCCGGAGGCGGAGGGGCCAATGGCGGCGGAGGGTCCGGCGGGGGTGGTTCCGGGGGCTCCGGGTCCCGCTCCGGGGCCGGCCTCTCGACGGGGCCCTTCGCGGGCGGGAGCGCGGCCGCGGCGGGCGGGGCCCTGGACGCCAACAACGCGGAGGCCGCAGCGGTGCTTAAGATGGTGCCCAAAGTGCTTCACAAGGTAAGGGAGCAGTCGATCGCGTGTGTGGACGGTGCACTCGCCCCCATGGGGGAGGGTGCACGATCAAAATATTACAATAAAAATTATTAAATAATGAATATCTTTATTATTTTATTTGTGTATATTTGAAAACATTTAGAAATAATATCAACGAAAAAATTGTGCAAGATTTACATTTCATTAGTTGAATAAACCAAAAAGCAGTGGTCAACTACGTGTTTTGTGTTGACTTGTCCTAAAAGAACTATATTCTGTAATTATAATCGTAATATCAACTATTTTATAAGTGGAATCGACCACAAAGAAGTATATAATCAACAACCATTTTCGTAGAATCAACTATTTTATATGTCGATTTAACCAGAAAAAAACTGTGAAATCCACCATTTTATATGTCGATTCAACCAGAAAAACTGTAAAATCAGCCATTTTATATGTCGATTCAACCAGAAAAAGCTGTAAAATCAACATTTTTATATGTCGATTAAAACAAAAAAACTGTAAAATCAACTATGTGAAATGGTAACCTCAACTATTTTCTTTGGTGGGAGCTATATCAACATGTGACTTTGGTTGATTTTACTCAAGTTTTGGTTGGCTCAACCAAAGTGTTTTTTTCGGCACACGGTGTCCCATCGCAGAGCAATACAAGGAAATAGTCAGCACAGTCAAACCTGTCATCTACAGACCCTCCATCTGCGAAATTCAGAGGCAACGGACAAAACCCGCAGGAAAAACTTTCAAATCGTCGGCGATACATTAGTCCTCGACGATGCATTAGTCCAGAAGCTCGATGTCGATACCTGTAAATAAGGGAATGGTTTCCACATTCACGGCGTTCAACACCGATCAGTGCACGTGAACGTTCGAGGGACGGAGATTGCTGGTACAGCTAGAAAACTAGCATGCGATTCGGAAATTAATTCATTTAAAGCTGTTTACATGTTTTGTAGTATTTACATAACTACTGAAAGTTACTATGGTGCTTTTAAAACACAAAAATAATCCCCTCCCATCTAAGGACAATCGGCCTTAACGAACCACAACTCCCCCCTATTAATCCCTTGATGAGAGGTTTGACTGCATTTGAGCACACTTAATTTTTCGCCTTGCAAGTTATGGTTGTAGTGTAGTGCTTTCTTTATAGTTTTTATTGGAAATTTTCCTGTTATTTACATAGGAAAGAGAGAGAATTGAACAAAGACGATGAGAATTCTTTCAAAAGGACATAACAGCGAGTAAGTTAAATCGCCATTCTCGTAAGATATAAGTTCAGCTATCCTGGTGGAGTCTCAGGTTACCTTGACTTGAGGACTACAGGAATATAGGTTCACGACCGTCTGGACCAAAACCGCAGATAAATTCTACTCATTTGGATATGTTTACACGCTTTTATCGCTCTCTTAGAAAAGGTCTATGCTGCCATAAAGTAAAAGTTTGCCGTTAAAGACGCAGATTAGTCGTAGAAAGGAATAACAGTGAATATTTTTCTCATATTGAAAATTGAGTCAAAATAAAGATAACACATCGTGTATAGTTCTTGATGAAAATACTTTTGTGTGAGAGATTCGATTCAGTTCAACAAACGCTTATTATAAATCAATGTTAAACCATTTTTTCTGCGATTATAGATCAACTTTGGTAGTATTATCAAGGTCATCTTAAAATACCGAGGAGCACGCACACATTCTAATGAAATAGGTACGGAAAAGAAAGGAAAGTCATTACTTTGACCACATGCGTTCCTTACTAGAGGAGCACATGTGGTATAAATGTACATAATAGATGTGAAAGGCATATTGTAAAACTGATCTAGATTATATCTCATTTTATTTCAAAGTATACAATTTATACCGATTAAACCTACACCACTAAAAATGGGCGCAATTAGTTTCGCAAGATACGTAATTAATATGTTCCAGGACCAATCGCTCCAGAAACGCGGCCAACAATTCACGGAAAAAATCATGCAGAAGAAACACCTTGAAATAAAAGACCCTTATTAATATTTTTACAGTTGTTATCAAACCATACAAATTATCTGAAATTGCGTGCAACTAATTGGATTATTAGAAAATGTCACATTTTCTGTTTCTTCATTTGTTCGTATGGAATGACAACCTTGTGTTGGAATGTTAAAAAGCTAAGCGGTATTTTATTTTCTTTGATATTGCGGTACCTATTTGATATTGCTATTCCATTCAATCAGAACTGGCGAACTTCTCTTTATGCGACGAAAAAATAATATCGGAAGAATTCCTACTCAACAGTGGGTGATTGGAGATATTTATAGGGAAACGAATGAGGTGTTTATGCAATTAATCCCGACCGAAAAAATAAACCATTCTAATTATAACAGAGAAGAATGTTTTACCAAAGACAAATATGTACCGATGAACAAATCATTGATGGAACTTTCACTTCTTATGTAAGAAAAGACTTCGAACAACTGTTGTCCTTGGAGAATTTTTAAATAAGAACAAAAATACGTCCCTTTCCCTTTTGTGGTTTGACCCAGTACTAACGGAAAGCGCGTCAGTCGTGTAATTTGACCGCTCTCTTGAACGAGGTGTATACGGTTACTCCATGAGAAATTGTACTGCAAATGCGATAAGTTTTCATGAAGCAACCTTATTTATTTCTTTACCGAATAGTTGAAATCTTCATTCAGTTTTAAAAGTTTAATATGTCGTGTGCTGCCGCGGGATTCCCCGCCACTGTGGCCTTACTCTTGATAGCTCTTTGCGGCTCGTAAATTTGAAGTGGGACTGAAGACGTCAAGTTTTAAGTACCGCCTTTATGCCGTGAAAATCTCAGCCGCTTTTTTTTTGTTTTCCCCCGGGACGATTCATTTCGTGTCGATAGTATAGAACGTCACAGAGAGAGGATGCATGAACATGGCGTACCCTCACTTCGTTACGTTTATTAAATTAAAAATGTCCCCATAAATCCCGACGTGCAGCGGCGGGTTTTTCTTTATTTTTTTTAAAGTTTTTCGACAGGCACTTGTTTCTCCCCTCTTCGGATGCGCCGCGCCCAAACACGCCAACGGCGGGGCGTCCCTTTCTGGCCCGCTTTCGTTTTTACATTGTATTCGCGACACGTGGTCGCATCGGAAATTCGAATGCGAGAATAAATGGAGCCACCCACACGTCCGCCCGTCGCATCCCATGTGTCCACCCACATCCCCCGCGCTGTCAACCTCCCTACACCTTTCTCCCATCCCCTTTGACCATCTCGTCCAGCCATCACACGTCTCCCTGGTAAGCGAATCGCACTGCCGCGTCGCCCCTGGCCGGCGCGGTCAGACGTGACGCGCTTCGTAATAAAATCCCGCGTCGCATTCCACCGTAGAAACATACCCGGAAAAAAATTGTCATCTTATTTACTTTTCTCCCCGTACGCGAGTACATGCAGAAAAACTGTTGCACCTGAGTTGTCAGTAATTCCTGTTTCCATACACTGACTCCCATAGCGTCGTAGGGCAAGCAGGAAATGTTCGGGGACCATATTAAAGTCATGGGTTCTGTCTTATGCTGATAAAAAACCGTCGGTACCTTAGGCGTAGGCGAGACCCGTAGTTTTTTTCGTTCATGATTAAGTTTTTTTTAAATTAACACGTGAGAATTACAATTTAAATCGACTCCTATTCCTCTGTCTCCCTAAATCTTGAGCCAAGGAGTCGTCTAAGTTGCAATCCAAACTAACTCTTTAAATTAAGTAATGAGTAATGCCATCAATAGAAGCATATCGTTGCAAAGAATTCAGGTAAGTGGTGTGATGCTATATATCTTTTCCCGATTTAAACTTACTCTACACTGAACGAATTCGGTATTCTCTCAGATGGTAAATACATGATTCGGCCTTCCAGCGCAGCCTTATCTTCAACAGGAAGTTTTCCTTGATGATTCTTTCCAATTACGGGATTATATACCAAACACAGTATGCAACCCGAAGGTCGGTATGTTAAGTGAGGGTAGAGCTCACCTAGTACTAAGCCCATGGCGTGTGGAAATTCACACATCAGGGAAGAGGGGCCAGTTCATTTCCCTGTGCCGCCTGTGGTTTCCCAATAAGATGTGGTATCCGAAAAATCACTCAGCTTGGGTTTAGCTGGATGTGTCCGGAGGGACATCACCAGGTCTCGAACCCGGGTCCCCCGGTCAGTAGCCAAGCACTCTACTCACTGGGCTACCACACGACCTCAGGTATATATATATATATATATGAAAGGATAAACAGTCACGAACTGATGAATTGATCAAAAATATTGGACAGGTTACTAGTGGCGAGAAAGGACGGGCATATTTCGCAGCATATGATATTCGACGGAGTGAAAATATCATTCTACAAGTGCGAAACTTGAGGAACCACCAATCATTGTATCCAAAATCCCTATCATCGTCATATCCCTACCTCGCTTACCCAAAATTCTACCCTCTATCACAACCCTCAGCAATCCATTGTCTCTTAGTACCCCCTTTCCCTCCATCCACCTTTCCTGCCTTCTTTGGATTTCATGCAGCATTCGTCTCTCCCCCCTACCATTCTCAGCACTTCTTTATTAGTTTTCCTCTCTGTTCACTTCACCTTCTACATCCTTCGCCAAACCCACATCTCAAAAGCTGCGATTTTATGATCATCATTCTTCCTCATGGACCAGGTTTCGTATCCATATTATGCTGTGTTCCATTTTATGGTTTTTACTAATATTTTCTTCAAGTCTTCCCTTACGGTCCCTCTCATCAACTCCTTCTTTATTGCAAAGGCCTCTTTTGCAAATGCAATTCTTCGTCCAATATCCTGGTCACCACGACCATTTTCCCTTATTATGCTTCCCAAATATGTAAACTTTTCTACTTGTTTCAATTTCTGCCCTTCTAGTGTGATATTTAGCCCAGCCTCCTTATTTCTAGAGATTCTCATTACTTTCGTTTTCTTACTGTTGATTTTTTTGATTAGTTGGATCGGTCCACCTAGAGGAGTATTGTGAAGAAGACCAGAGCTCACACTCAGCTAAAGTCGTAAGTGTACTTAACTAATCTATCGAATATACTCTCTTCAATATTCCCATGATCCCCTACTACATATTATAACCATAAGCAATTCTCAACTATCCATTGATGTGTTACATAGTGCACGTCCATGAATGGTGTTGGAAAGAAAACTCAATTAAACACATTTATTTTGATGCTGTAGGGCGACATGCATTTTATATAGTTGATGGTCTCAGCTGTCAGTTTGTTGAAACGATTCGTCGTAAAAATAATCCAACACACTTGGTTTCTTCCACAATTTTATTGTAAACTACCTTAGATCCTTAATCATAGGTAATATCTAGGTTACAACTTCACAGAATTATCTTTTGTGAATTCTGTGAAATGGAAATCTAGGTAGTACCTAATAAAATTGTGGAAAAAACAAATGTATTTATTCATCTTTAATAAAGTTTATTTTTTATTTCTTCAGGGAACACCGACAATTTTTTCAACTTCTTTATCTATCCTACCATCCGCATTTCCGACAAAATTTTTGGTATTACAGGCAAATTAATTCACCGATTAAATTATTTTGTCGCTTACTCAAACAACGCACTCGTTCCATCTTTCTTCATATTCTCGTTATCACAGGGAACTACTATCACTTTAAATCCATTCACACACAATTCCTTTTTGTGTCTGACTCTAAGATTTTACTCAACGTCCCATGAGAAATAGATGCTCTCTCGCGTCATATTGAATTATGGGTAACAGGGCAAGTTTATATCATCAATACCTGCTCCTTGCATATTCGCGCAGCCGTTTCTCAAACATCCATAAAAGTACCGAATGGCACGGGGGCACTGCGCATTCCTGTTTCACAACATGCTTATCCCTAACCATCCATTCTAAATTCCGTGGCCTTTTACTTTTGCCTAGATATGTTGCCACATTATTTTTATAGCCCACAAATACTCTTCATTTACATTCTCTAATAACACCATAACTTCCTATGGCTTTCCTCTAATCTTATCACATATTCCTTATATAAATTTATTGCGTATTTTATCTCGCAGAGCTGTGTGTATATCAAATATCCGTTCAAACGCGTTTGATCCGTGAAACCTCAATCAAGTATAAAAACACAATGTACATGACGGGTTTTAAACCAAACATTCTAAAGGTACCATTCAAATATCTTATCAATCTCTTTGTCTCAATGTAGTGAAAAGATAAATTCATAAATCGTAAAATACCTTTGCTCTTTGGCAAAATATCTTACCTCATGAAATGCTGCTCTTATTCCTGTTTTCCTTATACAAATGTAAAAATATATCATTCTTCTAATCGTTCGGAACAATAAAATTCCTTAAAAATGATTTATTCCAAATAAAGATCAAAATACGCCGGAAATCATCCAAGTTATTAAACAACTTTTTATTGTGTAACGCATCTAAAGATACCATATCCTAAAAATATTCTTTCACTATCTGGCGGCGCATCCATCCCGGAAAATATCTCATTTTCTGGTATTTTTCTCTTTCATACCTTTGTTTGCCATCTCTCCGTTTTACCCATCTGATACATTTCCAAATTGTTTTTTATTACCTTACAAATCGTCTGCATATTTTTGCTTCCTCCAGTCTCATTTTTCCCTTCGTTTTTTTGGCGCCCGTTTTTGTATTCATTCTTTTCCTCTTTATAAACATCGTGTGTTATGGTCTTACGGGGTTTTTCACCATTATCTAAAAATCATCCTCTTTTATTCTCCCTTTCTGCGAAATCGCGAATAATCCCACTTCATTCCACCAGGGGTCACCTTTCGTTCACTCTCGGATGGGACTTTCTCAAGAATTTTTTCGTAAAATTTTTCAGTACTGTTTAACTTTCTCATGCATTACTCATACTGAGTTTCCACGCGTTTTTTCTCAATTTTTTTCCAGGACTGCATTTTTACTTCCCTGTCCGGGAAAATAGTTCATGCTACCCTACCCGCTATATATATATATATATATATATATATATATATATAAAATGTGATAGGAATTTGGAAAGAGGATAGGAAAACATAT
>WURS02462860.1:0-13481 GCA_011762765.2 Rhinocypha anisoptera | reverse complement strand
GTAGAGGGGCCAGTTCATTTCCCTGTGCCGCCTGTGGTTTTCCCACGAAGATGTGGTACCCGAAAAATCACTCAGCTAGGGTTTAGCTGGAGGTGTCCGGAGTCTTCACCGGGTCTCGAACCCGGGTCTCTCAGTCAGTAGCCAAGCACTCTATCCACTGTTAATGATATTTAATTTTACATTGTTCCTGCATTATGAATAATGCTTTGTCACTGAATATTTTTCATGTAAATAATTTATTTCTATTAGACCAATTTCTAATATTTGAAAGTGGGAATTTATTCCTGGTGATGATTCACCCCCTGCCCCGGTTTGAAGGGTGTTACTTAGATGTAGACGTATACCACCCAAGAAACAGCAGAGAGCAGAAAAATTACTGAATGTCTTGTGTAAAGATTGGAGTTTTTAAGTTTGGGTTATGGGGACACTGGTTTCGTTCTGGTTTGAGAGCGTACTACCCACCGAAGAGAGGGATAATATATATCATTTCATGTGTTTTCTAATCCAAAAACCAAATTACGTTAGCAGAAACAATAAATATCATAATATCAGGGAATTCTCCTATTTGGGAAAAAATGTCCTCTTTTTGAACGAACTTTATCACTTATTATCACTTTATTATCCTCCGGCGTTCGCATGGGGAATCTTTTATTTTAATACCCAATAATAATTAATAGGCATGCAAGACGGACTTTCTAAACTGCGAGATTTCCTACGGGGATATCCATAATTTTCTGCAAACGTAAAGAGGTTTTCGTGAAATCTTTTAAATTCACGAGAATTCAGGATTTAACTTTTGTGTAAAATAGGCTGCCCTTGAACGAGTGGGATTATGAGTACATCTCAACATCATGAAATGCAAACGCGGTACCAAGTGATTCACGCCATGAGATTTACTTACTATTCAAATTTTCTCATAAAGCAAAATAAATTGTCCAAAATAATAACGCAATGATATTTTTCTGCTCCTTGGAAAATAGCACCATGCCAAGTGCTTCATACTACTACCATACTAGTATACTACTATATGAAGCCCTCGTCTGCTAGCCGATTGTAAAGCAAAGGAGTACGCCTCGTGAAAAAAACACCGTTTGAGCGCATAAATTGTGTTCCGATTCCCCAAATATCCCGGAATCAGAAGCTATTGCACGCACCATGAGGCGAAGAAGGACCGTTAACGGAGGGAGCACGAGGGGAATCCCGGATCCAGAGAGAGAGAGAGGGGAGGACATAAGAGAATAAGTACCCGATCTTCCATCCTCTCCTTAACCTTTGAATTACATTAATCCCACACGTCCAGACAAAGGGATACACGGCATAAAAGAGGAGTTACGACGAACATTTTATTACGTCCTCCCGACGGTCGGCTCCGGTGTTCTCATAAGAGATGCCAGATGTCCACCGTTGATAAGTTCTTATTTGGGGGAAGCTCGCGTTTATTTTTTCTTTTATCGCCGGGGGTGGAGATGGGCGCCAATGTGCCCACGAACAAAGTAAAGCGGAGCCCCCCCCCCCTTCCCCCGCAGCGGAGTCCGCAGAGTCCTCGGCGCGCTCACGACCGCAAGGCGGAGAGAGCGGACGGAGGTGGAAACGCTTCCTTCAAAAGCAGACGGGAAATGCTAATCCATAAAAACCCGGGAGTACGTGAGCTCATTGTGGCCGCTCGTGCGTGGAATTAGAATCCCCGCAAACGGGAGATGGGAGAGGTTTTTGTAAACGTTTCACGCACTCGAGCTTGTATTTCTGCCGGTCGGAGACGAATGAATTATCCCCAGCATTAAAACTCCCATTCATCGGCAACCCAATTCATTTTACGAAACAAGGTCGGTAGGCGTGAACTTTCATTTGCCGAGAAGGGGCTATTTATTTAAATATTTCCTCGCCATTTAACAGGGGGGGGTGAGGAAAAAAATGCTGTGCTATTTAGCCTCGTCCCCTCGTTTTACTATTTTCCCACTGAGTAAATGTTTACGGACGGGTGAGCCCTTCCACCTGAAATACTGATTATGGAAATATGCAAGGGAAAAAGTTTTCAGCAAACAAATAAAAAACCATTCGGCTAAAAGAGCGTGCATGCGCGCGATAGTTGGCTTATCACACACTAAACAAAAAATTCTATACGGGATATTTGTCTTTCACATATAAAAACTTCCCATGAAAATACTATATATACTGGGTAAATTTTTCACACGCAGTTATCGTCATCACCATAAGCTACTAATCCGAAGATTGGCGTGTAGCATCTCTCCAAACTATCCTGTCACCTCTTAAACCCCTTCGTAATTCCTAGCTCAAACATTCTCCCTCATCTGTCTCCCATACGTCATCCTAGCTTTTGGGTTTTTCTCTCCTAGGCTCCCTTAGAACTCAAGTATTTTCTAAATGTCCATGCCCTCCGATTGGATCCCTCCTTTTTCTTGTATGTCAGCAGCGCCCAACTATAATTTCCAAAACTATTTGTATTAGGCGATCGAAAAGAAATTTAATGAACAAATGGATACTTACAAATTACGGAAGGATCCATTTCTTTTCATGGATCCATGGAAGAGGCATTCTCTTAAACGGAGAACAATTCACTCAACCATGTTTACTTTTATTCAGATTCATCCCCGTAACTTGGAAGTGACGGGGATGTTCCACCGGGTTCAATTGTCCGCTACATAAATAATTTATATGCGAAATGAGAGACCACAATCAGCAGTCATAGACAAGAGTGACTGCACTCGACGGGAACAGGGATATAACTCCTCTAGTTGGGCCCAAAATATATTAAAGCCTTTGAAGTTTTAGTGATTTGTCGATTGGGTGCCGCTGGCCCATTCATCGCAACTGCACTGTGAAGTTTGCCCACTTTCATAAGGTCGGTCACGTCATCACCGATAAAAATTATTTCAACGGCTAGGTTGTGTCAGATGGAAGGAAACAAAAAAAATGCTTACCTTATCATGTCTATCTCTTCGGAGGAAATGGCGTACGTTCAGATTTTCAGGCGAGGAATCGTCAAGGGAACGCATCATCCAAGCGTGGGAAACGTCATCGGAACTTAGGGAGATAAGGACGACCGGAAAATCTGAAAGTGAAAAATGCAAGGGATGACGTTACCGTCACGTGAAATTAAATCGCTTTCTGAAAAAACTCTACGCTCGTGTGAATTTTCACTCGCCCCGTTAGGCTTAGCATTAGGCGAGCTACTCCCTCGCTTATCTTAAACCGATCTTACACTGACTACTGTGGATTTTGGTTTCTGGAAAGATCGTTTCGACTTTAACGTAGGCTGAACACAAGGACACAAATTGAACACAAGGAAACATGGTTCTGTAACTCGATTGATAATTAATATCAAAGGAGAGAAAAGCTTAATAATAAAAATAACAAATTGCTACCAAAGGAGAGAGCAAAGGGGGCGTTGAAGGGGAGGAAGAAGAGGGCATATTATTTATATTATATGTATATAATGAGGTCGTGGTAGCCCAGTGGGTAGAGTGCTTGGCTACTGACCGGGGGACCCGGGTGACGACCCTCCGGACATCTCCAGCTAAACCCAAGCTGAGTGATTTTTCGTACCACATCTTCGTGAGAAGACCACAGGCGGCACAGGGAAAGGAACTGGCCCCTCTACCCTGATGTGTGAATTTCCACACATGCCTTAGGCTTAGTACTAGGTGACCTCTACCCTCACTTAACATACCAACCTTCGGGTTGATCACTGTGGAGGTGGATGTATATATATCTTTATATTTATATGTATCTTATATTTCCAAGTTAAATACCACAAGGTTACACGGAAATCGATGGTTTCAACAGTTTCGTCACGACGAAGCGCCAACGCCAGTTCAGAAAGCTGATAGGAGAAGAATGGGGAGAAACAGAGAAATAGAATAGGTCGTCGTGCTTAATGAATACTGTAAGGTATAAAAATTATAAGGGAAGGTGGTTGGAATAAAAAAATGTAAATCTAAAAGCGGATTGAAAAGGTAATCCAATAAGAAGACACCAAGCATCTCAAATAAAGTGAATTAAATGGAATAGGAAAGAAGAACGTATAGAATCTTAGAATCGACGTAGATGATTTTTAAAAAACTATGTAATTAATGAATAATTAAATTAAATTAAAAATAATAATAATCAATAATAAAATTAGTAAATAAAAATAATTTTATTGCACGACCATGGTTTCGATACCCTGTATCATCTTTCAGGTGACACCGAGCATGGGAACCATGGTCGTGCAACAATATTATTTATTGGACTTACATAGTTTATTTATTTTTCTTTCATCATGGAAAAATTCGACAAGGCTTAAGCCCGAACGGAGAAATTTAATGAAGACTCAAGGCAAACCATTTAATAAATGATGATGCGTATTTCAGTAACAGGAAGGATGTGTGAAAATCTAATGAGAAGCTTTAGATAATTTAGGGCAGCAAGAAAGCGAATCGGCCGTGAGATTCTAAGAAGTCACTTGAAAATACTACATACAAAAAAGTCTTTGAAATCAAACAAAAACTTGAAAATTAAAAGGTTGCCTTTTCATTCATTTTATTTTTCGAGGACTCGAGGAAGAGTAGAATTAACAGCTGGGAAAACAACATGAACGTGTGATAACTCGAATGACGGAGAAAAAAAATTATAATAAAATATCAATTAACAGTCAGTAACGAATTAGGAGATAGGTAATTGAAATAGGAGATCCGATGTTGATCTGTTTCCTGTCCAAAAATAATGATTTACAAAATCTTAGACCCCAGCATTTTACGAAAATTCATCAGGTTTGGAAAAACACCCTGAAATTTAACAAGGTAAAATTTCCCCGATTGACATGCGATATTTATCCAAATCAAAATACACCAATTACCTCTGGAATAAAATGATAATCATGACAGTGAGAAAAATTACACTTGTTAACGGGAAACATTTAATGGAAAAACCCATACAGTGGGTAATCGGTATATTTGGAAAGAATAATTGATGGAAGGGATAAGCGGTAAAGAAAGTCGAGTGCAGCTTCGTCTAAAGAAGAGAAGAACAATAAAAACTCCAACTACAATTGGATGGTTAACAAGGACGATAAGAGGGATGCAAAAACCCGAGTCGACTTTTCCGCCTATAATTGATTTTCAGAATAAAATTTATTATAGGCTGGAACCGAATGTATACTTTATGACGCGGGTTCTTTACTTCGGAACTTTACTTTTAATCCATCCTCGCATTGAGGACAATTCTAAATCATAATTTAAGACATTTAACTTAAAATTCTATTTTTTTATTATCATATTCTCGCGAGAACATTACATTTAAATAGTTTTGTGTGTGCCCGTCTCGTGCTGCGTTACTCACGTATTAGCGTCTTGTTGGGTACACTGATGTTCACGAATAACGTAGAGTCATAGTTTTTTTCCGTTCCAAAGAATCATGAATTTTTAATTGTATATATACATCAGCGCTTGGATCTTTGGTATTTTCTATGAGGGCAGCGAGAAAACACGCGGCCGTTTTCAAGTGAAACGCGAAAAACCACGAAGACACGCACGGATGGTCTCAGGGTTCAGTGAAAAAACCCGTTTATACCCCTGCATAGCCTTTCATTCCACAATAATTGAAGAGAGTTTAAGTGATTATAGGCATGTCCGCCGAGCGCATTGCATGCGTCAATTCCTTTCATGGGGTTATGGATGGAAGTAGATGTTATGAACGGAATCAAAGCGGCTCACTCGCCCCCACCCGCGTTCCCCTCCGGAGCGTCAAGCTTTCCGACTCACTTTGTGCGCTCACTTGCTTTTACTTTGTTTTATATTTTCCCTTTTCGATTCGACATCTATACCCGTCTCTGTTTAGTACGATTACTTGGGATTACTAATCAAGGAAGGAACTTTAAATTTTCACTCAAAGGTCTTTACATACCAACGTTTTAATATTAATACGCCCTCGGTTTTGTTACTCCACATTACATTACACATAAAACATTCACCAAATGATGTTCTCATAGAGTTAGAAACGGCATCGGAGGTATAAACTACGCTGCTCTCGGAAATTCGCGTGCCTCGATATAATAATCCGCACAAAATTCTTGAATTCAAAGATTCTCGAATGTGGCATCTTCGTTCGTGAACTGAATGCGACAAGCATCAATGGAATATGCCCGATGAGCATGTCAACAACAAATATAAGGCACTTTTTCACCGGTTCGATATAAAGGAAATCCGCCATCTCTTTGCCATTCACATGTTCAAATCACACCACATACAACGCCTGAAACTACTCGATTGGACCCGAGGAGAATTTCCAAGGAGAGTGAATAAGTGCGTCGTTTCCGTGGGGAAAAACACCCACTCGTTCTCGAACAGATGCACTTGCGTGCTGGCCAGGTGAAGGAGAGAAGACCGGACGAGACCGTTCGCCTCGCCTCGGCATCTTCGATGACGGTCTAGAATGTGCCACGGCGGACACTCGGGACGCTGTCATTCATTGATTTCCATCGCGCTGACTAAATGGAGATCTTCAATGTAAGCGACAAGGGGAGTAGTCCACTATCCCTAAATTCCGTGACTTTGGCCGACCTAAATTTTATAGGCGATGGGTGCTTGCGGTGATCGATGGATTCAGAGTTAAAATCAAGGAAACGACATATTAAGCTGTAAAATGATCAGGAAACACTGTGCTTCCACTAAAAAAATTATCGGGACGACTAGTTTCAACACTTAGCGTCATCATCGGGTACTTTGTGATGACGATAAGCGTCGCAACTAGTTGCGTCAAGTGATACATTGGTTATAATAATAATGATGATGTATTTATTGTCCGGGCGAAATAAGGACCGTAAGTTCCTCTCTTACATTTAACCTTATACATTCGTAATTAAAATCAACCATGCCCTGAGAGGGACTCACCCGCGAACTTTGGTTTAGCAGGGGACACGCTACCCACCTGCCTAACTCGGCCGGCGTTATGAGTGATGTGGAAACACGAGCAAGATAATTCACGAGCGTTTGTGGTTGAAGTGCGACAGGCACGAACGCCATGCCCCCTCAATGAATAATAAGTTCCGCAATAGACGATGAAGTCATTCGCATGAATCCGGAGAGATAGAGAGAGAGCGCTCGACAGACGAATGGCGTCGGTGGATTCCGCCTTTCTGAGGGTCGCCAAAGGATGCGAGCGACTCTCTTCCAAAGAGAAGGATTTTCAAGTAATCTCTCGACCAAGGGAAAGGAAAAATTGATTAAATTTTGAAAATCGAGCCAACCCTTTTGTAAGTGAATTACGTCTTTTCAAATGCAACCGTGGGATTTTGGCCGAATTCCTTGGGGGGGGGATGCGGAGGGCTTCTTCCTCCTCGGTCTCGCCTCCTCATCCTCCTTGGGGACAGGCAGCCCGCCAAACGACGACGACTTCATCGACCAACCCGCGCCGATCGACCACCACCCCTCACCCACCCACCCACCCCCCGAACCCCTACATAACAAGTCTAACGATAATCGGTCTGTCGCACTGAGTGTCTGTGGCTGTGAGACGGAACAACAGCAGACAAGGGAGGACCGCATGTGTTGCAAATGTGATGTGGCAAAAGACGGATGAAGATTATACGGATCGGACGAGAAGGGCGACGTATCGCATGTTGTGAGGAGAAGAAGACGTCATCAGGTGATGCAGCCTTACGGAAAAAAATACTGCTGTGATCTGGGCCTGATGATGTAGTGTCCTACGAAACCATGGGCGTTTCCAAGAAAATGCATGTGGCAACTGCATAATTAGGTCATTTACTCGCGACTTGGCTGGACCACTAATTATATATGTTTCCGATGAGCCTAAGTGATAGGAAGTCCTGTAGATGAAGAAAATTAAACTGTCAGAATGATTTTTATTACAATCAGTTCGAAGAGTGATTAAGTATATTATCTAAACCATTATTGCATTATTTTATGAAAGAGGTCATTGTAAATTATTTGGTGTTATTTGCATTCTAATTGGTAATTACTCACTTATGTATCAATAAACATTTATTATTATTATTTTATGATTGACTTCCAGAAAGTTTTTCCTGAGACAGCTTCGTAAGTGCGTGACGAGAGACTTTTACAACATTCAAAGGGTAAAAATATCCAAACCCTTCAATAACTCTCTTCTTCCGTAAGTGCTGCCTCCTTATGAATCCGTGGAGGATGATCTCACGACCATCCCCCATCGAAAGATTTCACTGGGACCCCACGAGAGAGTTTCTATGCGTATCGAATGCCGCTTTTCAAATGGACTGTGGGTCATCCGTGAGATATCAACAACCCGTTGTTCGGCGTGTCCCCAAACGACAGCCGAACCGCCACACTCTTGCCCCACGAGAGGACTCGTGGTGCCGTTTACGGGATTCGAACGCATGCGTCCTCGACATCGTTTCAAAACGAAGAAACTATAGGAAAGAAAAAGTTCCCGGACCGCAGCAGCCATCCGCCGCTATTATCCCGTCTGTCGTCAATTTCCCATGGCCCGATGAGGTTTTCCAAGTTCCGAAAACCACAGATTGGTTTTTAAAGTCGACCACTCGAGCGCGGGAAGAGGGGGGAGGGGGGGGGGGTCGAGATTCTCACGTTCCTGCTTGTTCGGGGTCCCGCAACTCCTCGTTCCCGCTGCTCTTACTCCCCGTCCCGAGGTCCACTTTTACACTCTCCCGGAGCGAAGTCCGTGATTTTAGATTCCCCTCCATCCCTTGCCGTGCTCGTGAATTTGCTCCGAAAGGATCGCCCTCCTCTTTTAAGGATGCATTGGCTCTGAGGTGAAGTGATAAAAAATCGATGAAACTTTGTTTGGACCTTCTAATTATTATAATTAACCAACCTGCCAAATTTCAAAACGATTCAGAAAATCGTTCGAAAGATATCGAAGTTTGAAATTAACATGCACTCTTATGGGAAATGGCTGATTTTATGCGATTCTATAACCTTAAGGGGAAATTAACCATATGACTAATAATGTGAAACCATTGAAAAATTTAAGGGCAGTAAATAATTGTGTGACTTGACAACACATATTAAAAAAATCAGTCAGAGAATAGTACACGAAATATTTATAATATATTGCAGCTACTCCAGGCCTTTCTTCAATTGCATGGCATAAACGTGGCAACGTTGCACTCATTGTGACTCGCTGATATCCGTTCTTCATATAGTAACCCAGTCCTTTTCAAAGGTAATTCTTGTAGCTTGACATTTCTTTTAAATTAATAATAAGTACAATATATTTTTTATTCATAGCTAAAACGACGTATTTTTATTTCCAATCGAAAAAAATGACGAACTAGAGTGCACTGTTGGTAACATATGAATGTATGTGAGGTTGCCAGAATGTATGTCATTAGAAATCAGTTTTTTTCATTTATGATTATAAAATAAATAATTTTAACAATAAAGCTGTTTCCGATAAACATGATAATAAGTTTAAAGAACGAATCACAATAAAACAAATAAATATTCGAGCTGTACAATTTTCGATATTTCAAGTGCATAGGTTGGTCACGGAAGTCAAAAGTGGATCCAATGAGCTTAAAATTGATGTAAATATCGAATCCATATGCCTAAGAAATACATAAAGCACTATTAACAACCAACTAAAATCAATTTGATTCAGTTGCTCTTCGTAAATATAGCAAATAGCTCGATAATCGCTTGATGTCGAATCATTAACTTTTTACTAAGGATCCTCTAATAGTTAGAGGGCGGGAGAGGAACCACCGGGGGGGGTTCCCAATAGAAAGTCATTTCCCAATTGAAACTCGTTCCCGGGCGTCTTGGGAAGAATACCCCGTCAGGAAAGAGTGAACAAAAATTGGAAACTAATTTGGAATTCATATTAACGTGCTCTCTATATTCAAAATATGAAGAGCAGTATATATTTTATTGTGTTGGACGAATTAATAATTCAGGATAGTGTCACAGGGGTCAGTCCGTTAAAACGTGTAATTTCAACGATCGTTAATTTAAAAAATGTCAATTCTTACATTATTTTAATTAAAGATTGACCATGGTTTCAACATAGTGAGAATTTCACAATGCATCATTCCCCGTGTTCCTGAAGAGTGAGAAGTAGACGCTGTGTCTAAACCATATTATATTAATAATTAAGATAGTTTCATTATTAATTTTCATGAATGCAAATTACGATGGAGGAAATATTCCGTTTTCATACCACCTTAAATTTTCCGTCATAAATAAACTTAAATACCCGATTCTCTCCGGGATTCAGAGAAATATACGGGACGTATTCTCACTGGAGTGTTTATGCCATATTTTCTCAATCGGGTATTAATGAAGCGATCATCTCATGAAGTGAGGAAGCAATCCCGTAAGACTTTGAGAATTAACTGCCTTCTTAAGTAAGGATTTCTTAATGGATTACAAGCTACCCAGATCTAATATGCCTCTTTTGTTGATTTAGCGTTTCACAATTAGGAGACTCAATTAAATCTTGGTCCTGCAGTAAATTAATTCGGTATTTCGCACGATGAGTTACGGTGAATATGGCATGAGAGAGTCCCTAGTTCAATTTAACGTAACGATATGTAAGCGTACAGAAAAGATATAAATAAATTTTTCTCAGACTCTGGATAACGAAGTAATTTTAAATGGATTGGAATTTATTGGTGTTAACGGAACGAGGACTCTTCCACGCTAAAATTTTTTTTAATCACGTTCTCTATACTTTAACAAAAAAGTCACAGCATTCAAACCGAAGAATTATTTTAGTAACGTAGAATATTTCAACATTATTAAGATTTCTGAATGCGTATTTACGAGCCCAAATATAAGCTGTTCTCGTAATCATTAAAGCCCAGTATTCGGCAGTTTCTCAAGCATGAACAAAAGAAATACCAGAACAAATCCCTGAACCCCATAGTTCATTAAGGTGTTGAAACAAATTTGCAACAATCGTTTTCAAAAATATTAGAGAAACTGAAGGACTACGTCGAAGGCTACGTTGATGTTCATACAAAATGAGGAGTTTTATTTTGAGAAAAGTGGTTTATTTATGTCCGAGGAAATACTCGGTGCGGGAAAGTGACAAACTTTTCTGCCAATTATCTTCAACGCTGAAGGCAGCGCCGAGGCGAAAAGATTCTTTCGAATGTCTATTTTCCATTCCTATTAACTTTTGGCCTCTGATAAAAACATTGTCATGCTGATAATAGCATTGAAACTTATAATAGCATTGCCAAGCAGAGATAATCACAAAATTAAGGATTATGAATATTTGAGAAATGGTTAAGGCCGAGACTTTGTGGAAATCCATGTTATAACAACAGAAATAAAACTTTGCGTTCCACACGAAAGCGTTCCACACGAAATTCGTGTGGAACGCAAAGTTTTATTTCTGTTGTTATTATGAATATTTTTCACAAGGTCACTCTTGATATCAATGATCGATTTTTACCATCTCGAAAAGAAAGAAAATGATTCTGTTTCCGATGAGCGGTCCTGATTCTTCTGTTCAATTTCATCTCTTGAGCATTAGCGACTATGCCCTCCTGGGGCGTGCCTACTTGCTTGGAGAGGTGGGGGGGCGTGGCACCTCACGTTTGATGACAGGACTTTTTGTTGGAAATTCACCAAGAGCAATCACGGAGTATAAAATGTGAAAGTTCATGTCTGCAATTAAATTTTCTCTTCAATTAAATTCCGGGCGATATAAAAATAAAGTTACATGAAACCAAAATAAATTTTTCTTCGCCACCCCTCCCCCCTTCCCCCGAGGTGGGAGATTGACAATGGGGAATGCATTTTCGCCAACGCTTCAAAAAACATGCTTAGGGGTGGAACGCAGCCTTCACCTGAGGCGCCGGAGTTCTCGAGGCGATCCCTACCATCATCGCTAGACGGCCGCCAAAGGAGGATGTGTTTGGCGCATTAGAAAGGTCGTTTCTTCGGTAACTGGCTATTCGCGTCCGAGCGTGACCGCATTCCCCTCGCTTTCAAATGAAACTTTTATAAGAGGAGGCGCAAGCGTTCTCCGCCTCACAATGCAGGTATGCAGAGGCCTCTCTCTCTCTCTCTATCTGTTGCACCTCTCCTTCTGCGATGTCCACGTCCCGGGTCGGAGGATGAGAGAATTAAGAATATCACGCGGAGCACGCAGTTACCAAATTTTACTCGTCAACCTCAAGCTGGCAGACGCCTACGAACCATAAACATGTACGTAGGGTTATGTATAGGTTCTAAAGGGTGCCGAGTGATAAAGAATCATCCGGCCCTGCCGTGTATGTAACGCAAACTCCCATAAAAATATATCTAGGAGGCAGAAGCCACGAGACGCGCAGTTCAACGCCGTATTTCAGTACGTTTCTCGAAATGAGCAGAAATCGATGGAAAAAGGTTCCTTGAATCGTGACCTATAAAGTGGACCATATGGATAGCAGGACGCAAAAATTTTATTCACATCCATTAATTTCCTGGGACAATGCAATTTTCATCCATGTGATCCAGATGTCATGATGTTCTCTAATCCGAAAAAAGATCCATAAAATCTAATCGCAAACCGAAATAATGTGAAAATCAATTATGGGTGTGTCTAATATTGTCGAAACAATGGAAAGGTCTATCTATCATGGCATCCAAATATGTATTTCTGAAAATTTACTTCGACTGACTATAGAACTTAATTTCACCGTAATAAATACATAATTACAATTTTAAAAATATATAATAAATATAATTTATACAATCTGAGCATAACAAAGTAAATATTCGAAAAATTACTAGTTTTTTTTATTAGATTATTAATATTTTGGCATGCAAAAAGAATTTTATAAACAAAGTAATTTATATCACTGATAATGTTGATTTAGTAATCAAATATGGCGTATACACACACACACGCATATATATATGTGTGTATATATATATATATATACATACATAAACACAAACGCAATATTCGGCTACTATATATACATATATAGTTCAGAAAAACTCTGAGGAGCAGCACAGCTGTGAATGTGTATGACAGTGAGTGCTCGGCTACAATTATGTATAAGTCTGTGTAAACACGCATATCAAAGTAAGTTTTGATGAAGTGATGAGGAAAAGAAGTTATTTTCATTACGCAATTATGCATAAGTTCAACAAAAATCTACGAATGTACACAGACCTATGTCTAAAGTCTAACTCGCTTTTATATCAATGATCCACTCAGGAATTCTCATTTTGCCGAACAGCCATAATTTTCACTGAGGTGGTCCGGAGATAATTTTCACTCCTCAAGTTATCTTCAGCCATCTCTCCAAGAGCATTCGTTCACCATTGATATTGACGACCTCCAAGTGGGCAGCAGACAGCCGCCGTACATCCGTCAGTGACTGCAAACCCCTACTTCGCACCAATCCTAGCTCGGCTTACGCGGTTACTCTCAAATCTTGGGAGTCGATCACTTCGAGGGATGGGGATATTTGAGTCCTTCTTGCGTTTGGATCGGATCCACGTCCGATTCCCTCCCGTATTAAT
>WURS02462849.1:0-13481 GCA_011762765.2 Rhinocypha anisoptera | reverse complement strand
AATATTTCTGAAAGTAAGGGTGAAAGAGGAGAGCCCATCACTAGACCTTCCTGCAGTAAGTAAAATTCACTTTTAAAAAAAAAATAGTTTTGTTGGGTCCACACATTGATGAGATCCAAGAATTCTTTTATGAAAACACTGTCTAATTTGGCCCTGATTAACAGATCTTCCATAGCACACACTGCTTGTTTCACTGGGACATTCGTGATGAGATTAGTTATGTATTACGAAACCAACTTCGCGTTCGGAGTTGGGGTGACGTTCAATTTCTTGGTGAGTTCTATTGAGTTTTTCATCATGTGCTTGGGGGAGAAAATGTTCAATTTTTTAAAAATGGAAGCCAAACACATTGGAAGGAAAAGTACACTCTGATTAATATGAATCCACTCCCACGAAAACTGCACGACCTACCATAAATCCAACTTTCCAATCAGACCCATTGTTTCAAGTGTCTCATCTCCAACCCATAAATTGGCCGGAAAACTGAACTCCATTTTCAAACGATGTATTTTGTATATGGAAAGCACCTCGAGACAGCTTGACGATTTCCTTTGTTTCATCAATTCCTTACACCCATCTCTCCACCTCATCAAGGAACTTGAAGTCAACCACTCCCTGAACTTCCTAGACCTCACCATCACTATTTCAGACAACCAATTAATTAAGGAAAAATCCTACTGGACAAACAATCACCCATGCCCTGGGCGGGACTCGAATCCGCGACCTTTGGGTTACACAGCAAGCGCACAACCCCCAGGCTAACCCGGCCGGCATTTGAGTCGTTAATATCCTTTACTAAGGAAGGACTACGTACGTTTCCATGGGCTTTATTGTACTTTTCACCTTCATACGGCACCTGGCGATGTCTTGTCACAGTGAAACGTATCTTACGTGAAATAAAGTCTGTGGAGAAGTTCATTATTTTTCTTCCTCTATAACGGATGTGGGAAAGGTGTAATTTCCGTTTATTTTTTGCAACCGGCTTATGGCAAGTGTTAGATTTTATTAGCTTCACATCCAGCATATGGAGAAACTTCGCATATCACCTCATCAATTTCTTAATTAATTTCTACTCATCGCTGTAGCAATAAAATTTTACGCCCGGTCCGTAACCTCACAGTAAACGTTAGGATGTTTCTTATTGGCACGAGCACACAATACAAAGTATGTGCGTACGTAAAGTAAAAATGTATAGATTAAATAATGCAAATAAATGCAACAACATCCGCAAATTAAATGTTCGAGGCCAGCAAAGAGGATAGTTTCTAATAACTCTCAAAAGTTGTATGTTTCGTAAATATTTGCATGGTAGCTTAAAGTTTTGGGATCAAACAATGAAGTAACGGAGATTATTTTTTGGACGTCGAAACAGTACCTTCATCATTAATCCTTCTTTTCGTCGAGGCGATTTCATCCTCTTCGTTGGAAGGACCCTCTTGACTCCGACGAAGACCCGGAGAAGTGCATCTCACGTGATATTCTGGTTTTTGAGGGGAAAAATTCACATTTCGATTTAGTAATAATAAGTCATTATCAAGCGGGATTTCTCGGAATCTCATGGTTCCGCGGATAATGCTAAGGGTTCCGCGATAAATATTAACCCATAACAATGGCAAATAAACTAACTGGAACAGTGAATAAAACAATTCACGTACTCTGAAAGGAATAAATTTGAGTTCACGCTAAACCTCGTTCTCACCCGGTGACGAAGAATCACGACACGGTGTACCCTCACAACAAGAAAGAGGGTGTTCCTTCGTACTCTGAGAGTGTACCCTGATGTTAACATTCACTAGAGTAACAATGAAAAGTAATTATTAATATTATTTAGGTTTTCATTAGATCATGTTTATTAAAAGAAGGTTTCCGCGTGGACAGAAAGGTTGAGGACCGCTTCCTAAAGTATTTCAGAAACAGTAAGTAAGGTTGACCAATTACTCATCTTCATGGTGTAATAACTTGAAATTCGCATGTTAATGGTGGAAGGGAAGAGGCACAAAAACAAGTCGAATGCCAAAAAATTATATTATGTCAAATCCAGTAAACAGAAAAGGGATCTTAATCTCAACCTTGGAAAAAAGTGAAGGTAACCTGAAAGAAAATACTGCGAATGGCACGAATCTCCATCGTCCGTAGTCATGCCGTTTCTCGGACAGATATATGCGGCAATCATAGAACAAAAGTAAGTGGCACTGGAAAAATTAATGTTTGATCAAAGTTCTTACCCGAATGATATTTTTTGGCCATTAATGAAATAATAGTCGAGTAGTACATACCCACGCGCCGCAAGTAGAACTCCGACCTTTCAATCAGCGCGGAGGACTGAAGCTATCTGCCGGGCCAGAAAAAAAATCAGAGCACTCTGTGCATCAAGATACTGAATTGCGTTAATTAACGGTAGTTCTGCGGAATCACAATTTCACGGAGGTTGGAATGTAATAAGGAAGTAAGGATGGTTTTGATTTCATGGCCCAGCCGACCGAAAAATCGTGCTTTCGTCGCTGGAATTTTCTCGTTAGCTCTAGGACTATGGTGAATTAAAAGTTAGTGTTCCGGAGCAGGTGAGTGCATTTACCATGTCCAGGAGAAGCTGCCATTAGCATTATTTATTCATTTTCTAGAAAAAATGCACGATTTTACATTTCCACAAATGTTTAGTTGCCACGACGCGTTTCGTAGTACTACGGAGCGTGAAACGCTCGTAGAGATTTAAATTTTTTTGGAAAAGTATACAAAATTGCATCTCATTTTCTTTGGAAAGCGAAAATGTGAAGTCGAAGCAGTCGGATTTTTTCAACACATTTTAGGCTAGAAAGCGAATTCAATAAGACGACGAGAGTTGTTGAAGTTTCAGGAGTTTCGGGAATAATTCGAAATTCGTAAAAGTGATGCGTGATGCAACGTCAACTATTTTCTTTCCCTATCATATATAAGAAGTACTAATTCAATACATTGGTACACAGTTGATTTATTTTGTAATATCAATGATATCTTTGCCCTTTTCAAAATTCTCATGTTCTTCATATCTATTTAGAGGTTTTATTTATGAATTTACATTGGACCAGAAACAGCATATAGGACAATTATGGGAAAACACATAGGACAATTAATGTAGAAAAACAAAAATAAAAAACCTAACTTTACAGAAAGCAGCATCACGTACAAATTTTCAATTGTAAACAGTGGAAGTTGGAAAGGTAGTAGTATTTTTGTTTATTGGATGCTGTGGTCATTTAGCACCTCTTCATGTCATAGAAAAAACCCATTTGGATAAACACAACCCCTATGCCCTAGGCAGCACTCAAACCCATGACCTTTAGATTGGCCGGCAAGCACTCTACCTTCAGGCTAACCTGGTCAGCAAGTTGGATAGGCTGTGAAAAGAGTTGAGAGGAATGCTGCAGATATGGGGTGTAAGGAAAGCATCAGAATTGGGGCGATGTTTCAACATCGAATTACAGGTTGATGGAAGACTATAGATGAACGAATGTTTCATGATTGAGAGGCTTTTTGTAATACAGTGAAATAGTTCATTTAACTGCATTGCAGACAAGAGCATTTGAAGAGCGGAAAGAAATAGAAGCTTGTATATTTTCCATTGACAATATCCATAAAACACTTTATATCATTGTGGCTCCAGTGATTACATGGGTGGCCATACCGAGTGAAGCTCTTAATTGTTGAGAGATGAGTTAATACTTTAAGTGATGATAGTGTAGTGAATTATACAAAGGAAGAAGTAGATTTAACAACTTAACTGAGAGCTTACTTCATGTTTTTTTCTTTTTTTATACTCATTTTTTCACTTATACTGCACCTTTCATTCAGTCATATAAGATCATGTACATATTTAGAGTCTTATTTTTATTATAAAAATAAGGGCTAGTAATAGGTAGTAGATAAAAATAAATTATAAAATAATTATATAATTGACCCTCCATTTTTGTAATTTCATGTTCCCATAAATGGAATTCTCCTTAGCCAAAAACTTCAAACCAAGAAATAATGAGGAAAGAAAAAAGGATAAATATAGATAACTTCAAAGCATTCCAAGCCAGGAGACGATGGAAGGTAAGTGACTTATCTTACTGAGTGTGCATTTGGAGAAATAAAAAATGGCATTTTATATCTGTTAAAATTTATGAACTTTGACCATTACAGCTTTCATTACAAGTAATTACTCTCTGCAATAAGCTCTCCAGAAGTGCCAAATTACACAGCCAGAGTCAAGATTTTGATTCGAGTGTTGGACATTCCAGCAATGTATTATGTAATGAGGTTAGCACATATTTAATTAAATTGTTATCTTTCATTGTTATTTGCATGTTTTCCTATATTTTTTGGATGCTGGTATTTGACAACTTCTTTTTGAGTTGGTGGTTTTTACATATCACTAGATAATGATGCAACCTTCCATTTTTTTCTTTGGACTTTTCTTTCCTATAGAAGGAGGTGTAATAATTAACTCTGGAGATATGGGTTCTTCCATTATTTTACTAACCTTGTTATGTTCATCTTACTTTTATAACTGCCATAGCCTCTCATACTTCTTGACCTTGGTTATTTTTGGCCATGGTATGCTAGTTACTATAACTTTCAATGTACTTTATATGCCTGGATTATACCTATAAATTTTTAATCCTTATGAACTTCAGGAAAACAAGCATGTTTACTCTCAAGGTCCCACTAAAAAATTACAATTTTTTTACGACAGTGATTATTTGAATAAATCATTTTTTTCTGTTTAGGATTGCTAATAGATTAAACACTCCTTGCTGTGCCAAATGGCTTTGTAGTGCAATACAATTTTTATTCAAATTCCTCATTTACATTGTAAATGTTTATGTAACTTAGCAAATTAATGTTCTTTAATAATTCAGTTGCCATTATTAAAAAAGAATAATTATTCTTAGTTTTTTAAATGTTGAAGTATTTCCCATGTATGGTGTGTGCAGTTAGTTTTGAGAAATACCTGCTAAAAATAGAGCCATGCCAAGGAAATCACATAGAAATTTGGTGACATTAGACATTTGTGTTATGCAGTTTGAGTCCATTATAGTAACATTGACAAATAGGAAAAGAACAATCGTTTCTAATAATGAGTGCCACTTTTATGAAAAAAGAAGTGTCCATTTTCAATAGAATATTATCTAATTTGTGCTCTTTGCCCACTTGCAGGGCTTGAACTTGATTTTTGTGTTTATGTTGAAATTCAAACTGTGATATGTATCAAGTCTCTGTGAAAATGGCACCAAGCCAACTTGATCTCCAGCCATAAGTAGTTTTCAATGATAAATAAGAATACATTACCTTGATTTGTCTTTCATAAGTATGTACTTATGCACTGCATCAGCTAACATAACACTAATAAATTGTGTATTGTTGATTATGGCATTATATTATTATTATTATTATTTTATATTGCCGACTCCTTGCAAATTTATTTGCCTATAGTTATTAGACATTATTATTGGAATCATGTTTATGAAGCCCAACAGTGAAAAGATATGGAGAGTGTGATTATATGCTATATATTAGAAGTTGTGGAACCAGAAGTATATAAATTGTGTTTTGCCTAATACTGACTGTACAGTCGGCATCACTGAAAGTACATGAAAAAACAGGACTTGATTGAAGTACATTGAAGTCATATTTGGTAATAATTGTTTATGAAAAGCAGTAGACTGTCACCATAAGGTATTGCCTGTTCTTTCACTTGTCCCTAATACATATATTTCGATCAAGTTATTTTTTGAGGAAAAGAAACATATGCCTCAGATAATATTTGTCACAAATAACACGTTTATATCTATTTCAACTTTATGAAAATTACCCTGAAATAGGATCTAATGAATGAAACATTCTCACATTAAGGATATAATATTTAATGAATTTCCTCATGTAGAATTTGAATAAGAATATATTCATAGATTAAGAAACTATAGGTTTTCTCTCAGATTTCATCATGTTGAATATTTTTAGAGTAATTTGGGTGCCTTGGTTATGTTATAGCAGGTGAAACTTTGTAAAACTATTTGACTTATGGTAGTATCATTGAGTTTAGAAATTTTTTTATTTGATTGAAATATGATTGTTTGGGAAAAAATTTGTTTCAGTTTGTTTTTTTGTGTGTGAGAGAAAAGTATGACCAAAAATGAGTTTGAAATATCCTATTCTCTAATTAAATTGACTTATTTATTTGGTCTTGGTTAGATTTTGGCTTACTTCATCAATTAGGTTCCTCCTAAACTTATTAAGCCTTTGTGTTATGAGATCCATAAACTTTCTAAATATTGTTTCGTTTGTCTATGCCTAGTTACAAGAAGTAGTCATGCAATTTTATGATCTTACCTTGTTCACTGTTAATGGCTGTATTTTCTCTTAATATAAAAGAGGTTAAAATGAAAATTTTAAAATTTTTGTAATGAAACTACATCTGTAGCTGATATTATTTAGTATTGGAGTTAGAATTCACTATATAAAATGGGGTGAAATACCTTTCATGCAAGTTTATCATTTTAATGAGTTACAATGAATTAATATTATCCATATGCCTTTTTTTATTAAAAAAGGTTTGCAAAAGTAGATTGAAAATAATTTTTTGAAAAGATATTTTAAATTTCAAAGTCACAGAATCAACTGCTTGAACGCAAATCTCAAGGGTTAGCAAGGGATAGGGTAGATGAACAAAAATACATTTTTAATTTTGTATTTGCTTTTTGTGGCAATTTTCAAGTGGCTAGTTGCATTGAAACTGAAATATACTTAAAATTGCCAAAATTTATAGAAATAATAGTATTAATTTATTTAAAAATAATGACAATTCATGTTTTCTTTATTATTGTACTCATTAAAACCTATGTTAACACTTATTTGAAATGATCATTCTTAATTCAAAATACCTTACATTATTCCTATCTAATTCAACCCCTCAGTACTTTTGTCCTTGGTAACTTTTTATTGGTGCATAAATTTAATACATACCCAGGTGAGTTATTTTGTTTAAGTTTTTAAGGGTGAGATTATGGCAGTCTTGCATGAGAATATATTTTAAATATTTAACCAACTTGTGTTTTTTTGTAGATTGTTCTGTAGAGTTTTCTGTAGATAGGCATGGATGTAGATGGAGTGCATAGATCTCTGGGACCCATAGATAGGAAGTTTTCTCTTATTAGCCTCTAATCTTTCTTTTTATTAACCCTTTCACTGCTAAACACTACCATAGAATAAAGAATACTATACATATTAGTGTGCTCACTGCTTTAAATTACCCATACATTAGGGTTGTTTTTAATTCTTAAATAACTAATTTGTATATATTATTTATTTATGTTCATAAGAAAACTCATAGAAGCATATAGTCTGTTTCAAATGACTTGATGTGTGCGAAGGTTAGCCAGAGAGGAGGAGGAGCTTGAAGCCGGTCATATGGTCTTGAGGTAACCAATAGAAGTGCGGTTGGGAAATTTCTCTTCTTGGATTCTCAGTCTTACTCTGGCTTTTGTCATATAAAGATTTGCTCTATGCCTGCTGTGTTGCCACGTGTTCTGAGTATTCAACATCTGTATTTAAAGTACAGCTGTGTGATTTCGAAGACGAGGAGGTGGAGAGAAAGATGATTCCAATTTAGCTAGGCCATTATAAAAATGTGTTACATTGTCGCTTGGATTTTGATGGACTTAAACAATAGTTATATATATATATATATATTTTTTTTATGTTACTACCAATTATATCTTTCCAACAAATTATTTGCTGAAGTGCTTGCCTAAAACCTTTTGTTCTATATAACTTACGCATACGAAATATATTTGGCAACATCTTGCTGTCGTTCATACCTCTTCTACCTCGTGCATTCCACAAATTTCCCCTCTCTTGTGAGAGTAAGCGGGGGCTAATGGAAATGGCCAAAGTCTCACATGCTAAGTCATTTAAAATGGACTATTAAAGATAATTAGTTACTACTGGGGTGGCGAAGAAAAAGCATAACAAACAAATAGACACTCAAAAAGATACAATTGTTTCAATGGCACTACTATATATATTTGAAACACTGGCTCCTGAGAAATATCAGATAAAGGTTAGAATGCATAATGCCTGATTGGAATGGGGAGGTAAGAGATATACCATAAACAAGCTCGCCCCTTGGACATGAATTTGATCAAGGAAAAAACTAAGGAGTACATTCTTCTTTTTATTCCATATTAAATTGATTCTTAGCTTCTGTTTAGCATTTATAACAGGTTGAATTTTTCTTCTCCTGTACCGAAAAGTAGTCATTAATGACATCCAGAATGAATTATCTCCATACAGGTTATCCTATTACTTTATTTTATTGATAAAATTGTGATAATTGCACTTCAACTGCAATTTCAAGTACCTAACGCAACTTGATTTTCATGAGTGAATCCTTTCAATCATTTCACTGAGTCAAGCACCCATACTTGGTGTTGTTTTTAAGCCCGACTTGGACATCTTCATCAAGGCAGATGAGTACCTCACTTGCATGCTCTGAAGACAGTATCCCAAGCTGGACATTGAAGTGTCAGCAAGTATGGGCAGTTGCCCAGGTGGAATATCCAAGAAGAATTTCTAATTCTTACAGTTATGTACTTACAGGGAAAATACTAGATCCTAAATCATGTGATTCTTGTCATTGAGTCATCAAGTCTTCTCATGTTCCTGTAATTACTGACAATTTCCATCATATTTCAATACACAGTGCAGTTCATAAGTTCCCAGACTAAGCCAACAAACAATAAAAAAAATAAAAAAGGTGCATTCTTATTGTTCATTTGTTCTAACTAGGATGCATTTGAGGCAGTATAAAGATTTTCAAGTTTTGAATTTCTTCTTGACATTAGAAAAGCTTGCTACTGTCGGACTAAAAATTATGAATACCCAAGTTTAAAATTCAGTTACAAGAAAACTGTCCAATCAAACTCAATTTTAATGATACCCAATGTTAGCTTATCCTATGCTGTATTGGAAGTTATAATACAAGCATATATTAATGCCATTTCTTGCCATGTTTTTGGAGCATAAACAAGTGCCCACATTTCCACCTTATAGCACAAACCGGAAACTTTAAATCTCTGCAAAACTACAATTGAGATACTCATTGATGCCAAACATTAACATTATCTGGATTAATATTTTATCAGTATGTTTGCCAACTCTTTATGCTCTTTAAAACAAAATAAACTAATACAATAATGTGAAACAACTTTTTCTCATCACCAAGTATCCACATACTATCAAAGTTTGTAAATATGTTCTTTATTGTGTGAACCAATGTATGCATGAATCCCTTTTCAACTGTAATTACTTCCCACCTACTGCCTTTCTATCCAAAATTTCTATTTTTCTTCCTAGCTCTACCTTGTTTATGAAACAATTATCCTCTACATTCTTCTAAAGTGCGTTGCCTCTGAATATCTGCTTCCACCCACTTTTCTTGCATTCTTTGGATTTCCCTCACTAACTGCCTCTTCTCCATAACCATGACTAATTACTTTCTCCATTCTACACCAGACACACGCACACAAAAACTCCCCAAGTATCTAACCTACTCTCATCTTCCTTCCCTAATAGGCTTTATAATCTTAATTCTAATAATTCCAGCATTCTGAAGTCAAAACAAAAAAAACTACTTTATACCATTTTATTTTCAAGCAGTGAGTGCTGTATAGTAATCTTTATTATATGATTCAGCATTTATGTGATCATTCTGTTTTCACGATAAAAGCATTTATGTGTGCTAAGAATACTTTTACTCTGCTTGTGTAAGTATGTTTACAAATTCTAAAACCATAAAATGGGGCATGCCGAAGGGCATATTTGTACATCTGAGGCAGTGAAAGGGCTAACTAATGGAGTGACTTATCTTGTGGGCCCAGCTAAAGGCATTGGTTCTTTTAATGCAGAGATATTGTGTGGAAACAGAGTGCAGTGACTGCATCGTCAGGTTCTGCAGCCATTGTGAACGGCTGCAGACTGGAGTGGTTCAACTATTGACCCCCCAAACAACCATACTACTCAACATGGAGCCTGTGTTAAAGGTCATTTTTCTTCACAAATTAAGTGAAAGTTAAGGGCAATGAAACCCCTCTACAGTGTATAAGGACAGACTATTATGAAATATATAATACCCTTTATTTCCTATGTGTTGTTTTTATCAAAAGACAAAGAAATTAGAAACGCTTCAAAGAACATATTAAGAATTGCTTTTGGCTTTTTCTTTCAACCGCTGCTCTTTGCTTCACTGTATATTTGATCGTGAGATGTTATTTAATTTAAACTAAACATTTGTCATCATTCTGGAATTAACAGAAGACAAATACATTCTCATATTTTAAATTAATACTAAATCAAACTATTAAATGGAAATGGCTGTTATATTGATATGCAAAGTAAAGAATAGAATATTCACAACCAAGGTTTTTATTAATTAATTTAGCAAATACATTCGTAACACGTTTTTTGATTAGAAAAGATATTTAAAAGGAAAATGATAAAACCTTGTGGACATTGTGAAGGGGTTTTATTAATAAATGGTAGCAATTGAAGAGACCTTTCGTTAAACTTAATGTTTTTGTAAAGAGGATGGTATTTTCAATGATAGGCACTATACATCAGGCATTTAAACAAAGCTAAATGTTTTGCTGCAACACGTTCTCCGTTGATGTACTACCTATTGCAAAACCTAGCTTAAACTGGTATAAATAAAATATAATATGGGCTGAAAATTGTTTCCTTACTTGTGTTATTATGTACCATGTAAAAATATATCATTGAATTACCACTGATTGACAATAGCCTATTATTAGCAGAGGGTAGTAAAAAATCTAAGCATTTGTCAACAAAGCATTAAGTGGTCACTAAGTCAATAAAGTCTTCTTTTATTGCTCATTGGTTACACTCCATTTGCCCCCATATTTGTTTCTGTAGCAATACAGTAATACCTTGACTTATGAGTTTAATTCCTTCTGTGACTAAGCTTGTAACTCAGTTACTCTTATCTCAAATCCATTTTCTCCATTGAATTTTATTGAAATCCTATTAATATGTTTCAGTCCCCATATTGTTATAAATAAGAATTACTGTATTGCATAAAAGTATTAAAAGATAATGCAAAATAATAAACTGGGTCTATTCCCCTATTTATGTTGGAGACAACTTAGGCTAGACAGATGTTAAACATAATAAATTTAATTTTCTTCACTAATGTTCACATCACTGTTTTTTGCCCTTTTCACCATGCTTTTCTCATTTGCATTTGCAGGCTGTTTCAATAGATACCTGCCCAGGGAATTTTGTTTCTTTGTCCCTTTTAGAATGTTTTGGAAATGATTTAGGCAAGTATCATTAAAGTCTGATGCACCAACAGTTGCAACTTTTTCCGGATGTTTCCTTTCAGTAAACTCAGAAAGCCTCTCCCATATTGCCAACATTTCTTTTATCTTGCCTGTAGAGATAACTTCCTCCTCTGGCTTCTCCTCTTAAAACATGTGTATGCTTTAGCATCTATAGCTCGTTGACGTCACTTTCATCTACATCTTTCCAGGTCCATGGCCTTTTCAAGGGACACAATCTCCACTGGTTGTTCGTATACCTTATCCAAGCTTGCAATTCAGAGCAAGACATCAACAAAGACGTAGCTCATGTATCAGAAATATCATATGTTGAGGAACTAAAACTAGGAGGCAAGATATTACTATATATGTTTAGAGCATTCAGAACTTAATTTTTTTATTTTCTGCCAGGCTCGAAGATTTCCCTTTCAATTAAAAAAATATTATATTAACCTACCCTATAATTGAAATGCCCTTATTTTAACTATTATTTTTTAATTTTATTTGAAAATAAGTAAGCCTACTGTTACAGGGAAGATTTAATTAAATTAAACAAAAATTTTCATCTTTCCCATGTAGAAGTTGATGTTATGGGTTATTATTTGTTTTTATAGTAGTTTAAACCTCCACATGGCCATTTGCAAAGTTCTAAATTAGCATTTGGGTGGTTCAATTTATATAATACATAAATTAAGTGAAATGTAAACAATTTTAGTTTTCAGAAATTAATATATTTCTGCAAATGAATTTAACAGTGCATGACCATTTTCAACTATAATTGTCATCTCCTTCAAAGCTTACTTTCCATGAGGATATATGTTGAGCTTTGGTCTAGGATCTTTTCTGTTGACCCACTTCATCATTTCAATGATTTATGGTTGGATTGTCGTGGCTGGTGGAAATTCAGCCATGAAAGTGTTGAATTTCACTTCCCTTGAATTCATTGTATCCTTAATCACAAACCAGTTGCCTGTTTATCATCTGATCTAATATTATTTTCCACAATTTCAAATAGCTGTAGATCCTGATAGTTATCTCTGAAGGAAGGTAGCGTAAATAAGTAAGACGAATTTATTTTATGGCTCAAGGGTGATCATGGTATGTTAACTTACCAGGATTAATCACCACAAGTTTTAGGTTACAGCATAAACGATCACTCTATATCCAAGTTATCGATTTGAGAAGATTATATAGTTGGCTAAAACCAGTATAGATTTAAAACGCATTACTCAAACGTGTCCTTCATTGTATGCTTGAAAGCCAAGTAGATTAGCTCAAAATAAATTGGTTCTCACTGTGCAAGTTAGCTATTAAAACATAGTCAACTTTCTTTTGCCACACTGCAGAATCACATTCAATATAGAAAACATAATTTGTGTTACACCCTGTAAACCCAAGTGAAATATTTTTTTTAAAAATAAGTTTCCGAAACTTTACATTTCCGATAAAATGAGTAATTATTTGCATCTTCTTTCTTTTTAGGGTATTCAAGATTTGTTAAATTTTTACTGGCCTTCATGCTAACAAGTCTAGTGTCAGATTTTGCAAGTGATCATGTGCATGTGTTAGAATCAATTCTTTTCTAGTTTTTTTAAGGATCATTGAAGCCTTTTTTCCTTTTTCTAAAATTGTACCCGTGTATTTTGAAGTTATACGAATTTGGAGCAGTTGCACGTAAAAATTTAAAGACCTATCTTAACCGAGAAACAATTCAGTGATAGAAGCGGGAGGGATCATTCCTTCTTTGACATGAAAGTTTCTGCGAAACGATTCGAAGAAATTTGTTCACTGTACACTGCGCACTTAATTCATACCGACTTTCTAAAGGCCGTTAACATCATCGGCAGAGTTCGTTAACCGCAGCGCGTCCTTGCCGCGGCCGCGCTGTTGGTGTGGTGTTTTGGAACCGAGTCCTTCGTTGTCATGGAAACTTATTGATCCGGTAGTTGCGCGTAGCTAAACCTTGGTTGGTTCGACCCTGCGCTTCCCTGGACGTTGGAGCCCGCCTACTCTCTTTCATACCCCCACAGTTACCCGCTACTGTCTTCAGACGTCCCATAGATTCAAGAAACCCAGCTGTTGGACGTGGGAATTCACCCGCCCCCCCTCCCCCGTAGATATCTGTGT
>WURS02462848.1:0-30482 GCA_011762765.2 Rhinocypha anisoptera | reverse complement strand
TTCTTTATCCTTTCTCCCGGTCTGAAGAGCCTATTAGTGCTGACCAGACTTGAAACAACACCTTGAAAAAAAAAAAAAAAGGGGGATTATATTCAGTCATTCACAGTAATTGTCACTTATGGCTCGATTAAATAATTACTCATACACCATTTTAACAATCTATCTACTTTAATACGTTTCTTAACTGCACGTTTGTCACAGTACTATGCTCTAAATTGAAGGGTAACCTACCGGTTAGGGTAGATTTTTGATGATATTAGGTTAAATTTGCCCAGTTTCATCTTAACTCTTAATCCCTCTTCAAATCTGCATACTTCCCACCACCGCTAAGTCTATCCAACACCCATATTCTCTTCCTACCCTTACCTTGCTTACCCAGCATTCTACCATCCATTACAACCTTCAACAACCAACTGCCTCTGAGTAGGCCTTCCACCTATCTTTCCTGCCTTCTTTGGATTTCAAGCAGTGATCACTTTCCATTATATCACCTCCCCTACCATTCTTAACACTTAATTAGTTTTTCTCTCCACCCACCTCACCTACACCATCCTTCACCAAACCCATATCTCATGAGCCTCCGATCTATGCTCATCATCCTTCTTCATGGACCAGGTTTTGGATTCACAAAATACTACACTACATATGAGGGGTTGCACTAATCTTTTCTTCATATCTTTTTTACTCTATCTCTAATGTGTTCAATGTTTACTACCCTTTTTCCTAGATTCTGGCTCAGAACCGTAGCTACCCTGTGCTGACTCTCCTCCCCTCCACTATAGATTACCATAAAGCTATTGCTTCAAAAATTCCAGTGTCCCTCCATCTTACCTCACTCAGCCTTAGTACATCTATTCCTACTTCCTCCATCTCAGGTTTGATCATCTCCAACATTCCTGACCTGAACATCATCCCCTAAGTAATCATTCCAGTACTCATTTTCTCCTCTGGAGTGGTGGTGTTGCAAAAATTTCATGAGATGACAATCGTCGAAGCCTTGCCTCTCCCACTGCCAGACAAGGCACCCCTCCCCTCCCCCACATGGGCTGAGCCACATAGTTGCAAGGAATCAATCTAGGTATTTGGTTCATCATAAATCTTGAAATTATAAAATTCAGGTGGTTTTCCTCATCCTGCCTCAATATTGTTTTTAGTGTGACTTTATGGTTGCATCACTGAGGAGTAGATCCTGTGTGGACTACCTCTCATCTGGCTCAGACCCTTCGACCTATCTGGCATGGGTGGCCCTACAAGGAGAAAAAATATCATTGCTTCAGCCAGTATAGCTCTAAGGGTCATTGGAACACACAAGCCCTTCCACCATGTCAAGGTCATAGTCCAAGGGAAGGAGACTATGCTCTAAGCAATGACATTATAATTTTTTTTTATCTTTAAGCTTCCTATTTCGCATAACAAGCATGGCCAACGTGCACTGATTATGCATCATGCATGAATGTTGCAATAAAATTAGAACATGTTCTAATATCTCTTTGCATGATTGCGTTTGATCACTTTCAGAGTTACTGTTTTCTACAAGACGATGCAAGGGCTCATGCATGATATCATTCATCATGTAACGTGGCATTAGGATAACACCCCCCCTTTTTTTTTTGGAACTCTGTCAGGAAAAAAAAATCAAATCAGCAGAAACCTAAGAGATGTTCATAATGTTGGATTTATATGCACCAACACTGTTGCAGTTTATACCATGACAGCAATGATGCTTTTTACAATCCTATTTAGGTTGATTGTATCCAGTCATTTGAAAATATTTAAGCTGAGATAACATTGATGAAACTTTAACTTGTTTAGAATTTTTCTTTTTACATACCTATACTAGTAAACATAAATATCTAGATTATTCAATCCAATTGAAGTAAAGGATTTTGCTTCCAAATGTAAGATGGAACCCCTTCTCTTTGTAGGTTCGGATGGATTAAAAACATCTTAAATTTGTGCAAATATGGTCATTTATATCCACAAATTAAGAGAGGGGACAGAAGTCAAAGATGACTCAAGAGTTTTCCGGTTTCTTTAGTGTAATTCATCTTCTGGGACAAGAAGAAATGAAGAAGTTAATTTTACCTTGATAATATTAGAATCTGGTCATAAACAGCCTGCTCAGAAGACTCCAAATCAATCTCTATGAGGTGCAGCTGCTTCTCCGGAAGACAAACAAGGCTCCCAGCAGACTGAAGCTGTTCTTTTGTTCTCCTCAACATCAAACTCTTCATCAGCATATTCATCCTTTGAGCCCCGGCTGCAGTTTTGTTGTCAACCCATCGCCTCCAGGTCTACAAAGTTTAGATTGTAAGATGTCTTTTGAAATGAATTAAGTTTAACATTTAAAAATATAATTTTGTGGCAAAATGTCATAACTGTGATAAGTCAAAAGAACTGTTACTAATTAGTAAGAATGTCTAGAATTTAAGTAGATATAAAAAATAGATAAACTTCTAGTCTACACCAACTACAAAACTCCATATTCATAAAAATTAATTTACCTACCACATATTTATCAAAAGGCGAGCAGCGTAAGAAAACAATTAGTGCAAACAAATCCAATTCCTTGTTGTGGATTGGTGTCCCTGTAAGAGCCCATCTATATGTTCCCTTCAAACAACAAACAGCTTGAGATGTTTGACTTTTGTAATTTCGTACAACATGAGCTTCATCTAAAATAATTCTCCTCCATTCCAATGAGTGTAATGGCCCATCTTCCTTCTGAAAAATATTGTAAGCGTTCATTTCCAGCTAAAATAATATTTTTCAATGCAGTAAAACTCTTGAACCTTAAACACTTCCCAAAATATTTTAAAGTCATGTTGTACATATTCTTTCATTTAATCATTATTATTTTTCTCACTAAGGAAGGAATTGTTGCATAAAGTATTTTATATTAAAATGACAAATGTAAAATAAATAAAGAGTAGGAAAATAACAAAAACAACTACTGTAAATAAGCTGAGATAATTTCTAAAATTGGGTAAAATATAAATTTTCAGAATATCAAATTATGTAAGATATAAAGAGAAAGAGTTCATAAATAAATAAAAAAATAGAAAATAAATACATACAAAATGAATTAGTAAAAATAAATAGATGTCTGATTAAATAATAGTAGATAGTTTGACTTCTTCAACAAACAGAGAAATATGACACATTATCATTGCTAAACATATACATAGTACATATTTGGATAAAATTAACATTAAAATAAATTACTAAAATGAATAACATGTGCTTTCATTTTGTGCTGGAAAAACTAAATTACTACATTGTTATGTTTAGGTTCACAGATAGTAAGGGGAAAATGGTTTTTTCACTCTTTCAGTTTAAAAATGCAAACTTTAATAAGATATAATTGATAAAGTATAATTGATAATATAAAGATAAAGTATAATTAATTCCATCACAATTTTTTATTAGAGAAAAAAACCTAGCAAATGAAACATTCTCAAATATATACTAAATAAATAATTGCACGGAAGAAGGAAAATGATTTGGAATATTAATATAAAAATAGGGTTTAATAAAACAAAAATACTTTCAGAAGTTTATCAATCAAAAAATTATAACTAAGAAATTATTATTACCTTTGCTGTAGCCTTTTTCTGTATACTTGAGCACTCACGCATAACAATTCCATATGTGGTAAGGACAATGTCATGTCTTTTCATACTGAAATTTATAAGAGGCAAAATGCATCGAAGTATTAGGGAAATATTAAAATAGGGAGTCAGTTATTAAAAATAGTTATGATTTTTGGCACAACGAGGCAGATCATTTAGAAGGGATTGTTTAATTCCTTAAGGAATTTATTATTAATTACCACTGGGCATGTACAGAAAAATTGGTAAGAAACTAGTGAAAAAGGTATTTATCTATATACAGTGTTGGCGGAAGTGACTTTAATGTCATATTTTATCTTTAAAGGAAATATGGTCACATTACTTCTGACACATCATTTCAAGTAAGTAGCCAATGAATGGGTTGAACATTACATTTAAAATGTTTAGAAGATACAAATTTGGAAAACTAAATTAATTACAAACTGAGTAACAAAAATAATTAAAATTTTTGAGTTGGAAACCAATAGAAAAACAACAATGTCTCAGGCAGAACTTTGTGGAAGTCCATCATACTGAGAGTAAAAGAACCTACTCTGCAGTCTCCACATGGGTTTTCATTTGACACGACCAAGGTTTTGTAGCAGAGCTAAATCATCAGAAATGAGTTGATTCTCTTACCCATAGGGTTAGAAAAACACACCATAAAGAATATACTGAGGAACTATAAACATGATAAAATTCAATCAAGTTGCTGGTGAAAAAGAAATAAATGAAAGATAGAAAATTAAAGCATCAAAAGCAATATATTTATACACTCCTTTCGCATATGAGGTTTTCAGAATATCCTGGAAGGTTCCCTTTAAAAGCATATGAACTGACTAATGATATATCTTCGTTATAAGAGTAATCTGACATGTATGTACTAAGTTATTATTAGGTTTCAAATAAAACTAACAAAATCTAATAACCCTGCACTGAGTTATGGCACATCAAAGGCAGCAGAGCCTATTTCAAACATGATATCTCAATAAAAGGTCAAATAAATGGTATCGGGCAAATAAATGAAGACAGAGAGCCAATGATTTTCATTTTCATGAGCACACAAGAAAATGCATTTATACGTCTGGATGAGGTCTGTCTCAGGAAATCGAGCTACACTGAAGGACAAGAGGCATAGTCGTGGGTCACCTCTGGGAGCAGTCGTGGGTTTGTAACCAGGCAGAGCTTTGCATTCAGTAAGCAGTCACCTGATGACTGGCCAAGTGTCAATCACATGGAACCATAACCCTGAACTCACACAATGGTCACCCTCTGATAACCAACTGACTGACCCAGAACCAGGGTTTGCTCTCCCATATATGTATAGGCCAAGAGGAATGAGAATGGAGCTATGCCAAGTACTGACCTTGTGCCTCTGACCTACACTAGGGACACACTTCTACAGCTGTGCGCATACTATAGGAGATAACAGGACAAAAGAAGGTTTTCCCCCTTTTCCCCCAGCCAATTCACTCAGGGTGGTCATTCTACATCACCCTGATATCCATTTTGAAATGAGTGCAACTTGGTACCATTCCTTAGGTTAATTTACATGTCTATTTACGTGAACATTTTTGTAGTCACACCTGAAACTACTAAATATGTAACCCTGGTGGCTAACAAGACACTTGAGTACTTGCCATTAAGTGAGAGTCAGCTATCTGAATTATGCAAAATAATAGATTTAGAATCACTGTTGAGGACAGTGATTTTTGAGAGGATAAACCATAAGCATAGATCGCATTCTCCACCAAAACGGGTATAATATCACATTTTGTCAGTAATGGCTCAGGTAAACAATGATAGTTAATGGGATCCAGTAAACCTGGTAATGCAACTGCAATGCCAAATAAATGACTTACCTCTTAATACCAGTGGATCGGTCAGTTCCATGATGAACATAAACAGACAATGAATGTTTCTTGCATCTGCGTTCAACCTCATTTTTCCATTGTCCCAAAAGACTTGCTGGACAAACTACTAGTGTTCCCCCTCTTAAATTGCCATGTAAGTCTGGTTTTAAAACAAAAAATAACAAATATTTCATACCATTATTTCATACTGATGAAATTTAATAAAACACATTAAAGATAAATTAAATATTTACTGTAGAAAGAACTCAGGAGGTGAATGAGTACAAGAGCTTATCATAGCTTTCACTCTTTTTGTTCAAATGTCATTAATAGTAGTTACTGATAAAATAAAGGCTTGAAGAATTTAAAGTCATTGTTTAGCCATATACAATATAGATGGAAAAAATACTTCATAAATTGTATCATTAATGAACCTAAATGAACTTACCTTCAACTTCTCCATCCCTGGTAAGTTCTTTGTGCTTAAGAATTAGAGCTACCATAGATAGGGTTTTCCCAAGTCCCATGTCATCAGCTACATAGGAAAAATGAATTCATAAATTTAATTAATAATGGTTGAATTCAAAACTCATTGGTCAACTTTAATAAAATAAAAATTTATACTGTCAAGTTTCAACAAGCAATATTTGTTCACCAATACTGGCTCCTAACATTACCTCCAAAAGACTCGTGTGATTATATTATTTTCAAAGCATGTTGATTGAAGACAAAGCACAAAAGATTTCCAAAAACCAACCCGCTACCTGTCAATCCTTTTACACCCTTATAGTTCCTATCTCTAACATTCTTCATTATACTGCATCAAACAGCACACTTGACCTACCTCTAGGGTTCTTTCCAATTCTAAGGTCTCACCAGCTATCATCCCTCAATATCTGTCCCTTTAAATTGTCTCTAGTTGCAAATATATTCTCGTAATAAAGTTCTCTTTCAATGATTCTACGGAGTGTTTCTTAATCGGTTCTTCACTGTTGGTTATCAAATAATATCAAATAACTGAGGTACAGCCAGTAGGGACTGTGCTCAGCCATCTTTATTGATCAGCATCCTATGTTTTCAGCTCAAAGTTTGGTTCATCTCCATTTATTGATAGCTCAACAAGTTATCCTGTCATATTCTAGCCTCTTTTTATGCCTTTGTAGCTTCTAACTCTAACATACTGTATTATTTGTTTCTCATATACAAAGAAGAAAACTGACAGAATGTTAATGTATTTAATATTTAATGAAATTTCCATTCAATGACTATAAAGAGTTTGAGTGTTATAACTTTTCACCTTCTTTGGCAAAGGAACCAATACCTTAAACATGTTTCCTTGGTTCAGAAATGATTCTTTGCAGCCATAACAATGAGAAGCTGAGACCACTGTTAATTAAATGCTTTTTCTTTGACATTGTCTGTTCAGATCCACCTTGAAATCAAATAGGTTATATACATGAGATGTTTCTCATTCTCTTAAATTATTTAGAAGTGTAATTACTTCAATCATAAGAACTTTGACAATTTTAAAACTTCAGAACAAATTATGTGCAAAGATGGTGTAAATTGATATTTGTGTTGTACATATTCATATGGTAAATACCTTACACCACAGCAGATGCTTCAAAAAAAGTCTTCACTCACCTATAACAAGCCTTAATTTTACCCTTAATTCCTTCTAACAATTTTCTCTCAAACTCTGAATCATTACTTCCCTCCATCTTTCCCCAAAATATGTATGTCCCTAAATTTCACTCACCAAACTCTTTGAGGCAGAAATCTCTGTCCCTAGGAGCCGAGAAGGTTGAATAGTTGATGGATGAGGTTGAAAGACAGCTGAGGTGGTGGTAAGAAATTCAAGAGGGGAGAACACAAGGGATACAAAATTTTTTGACAAAATACAAAATTGACAAGGTTACCATCTCTAGGATTCAAACTTATTTCCAATTCTTCCAAAGTATTTAACTTATGTCCCTTCTCTTGAATGTGTAAAATTTTGGGTGTGAAGTCACTCTGGTGTTCGTGTAGGTGTTAGGCAAAGTATGAAGTTGGCCTTGAGTTTATGCTACAAGCCTGATGCTCCTTAAGCCCCTGTTTCAATCTTCCTTCCGGTTTGGCCTATGTATATGGCTACACAGTCATTACAGTTTGGTTGGGAGAGACTTCCCTGTTCCCTCCTAGCTACCTTATCCTTGCTGGAACCAAGTAGGTTTCTTAATTAATGTTGGCTATAGAAAGCAGCCTTTATCACATCCTTGGGAAGCAACCTCTGGATATGTTTGAATTCTAGAAATGGTAACCTTGTCAATGAAATTTTGTATCCCTCGTGTTCTCCCCTCTTGCATTTCCCACCACAACCTCAACCGTCCCACTTGGCTACCTGCTGATGACCTCAAAGGGTCCTCCTACCTTCCTCCCTCCAAACAGTCCCCTAATCACCTCTAACCAATGGACATTTCTCCATCCCTTCCCAGTTGTTCCCTCACTCACTTCTTTCACCCCTTTCCTTTTCACCCCCCCCTCTTTTTCCCCTCCTCCATCCTTTTACCCCCTTCTTTACTCCACCAAGAACATATATCGTATTTACCCAACAGTTTAAGACAACTCGAATATTAGACGACCCCAAATATTTCTGAGGCTAAATTTGGAAAAAATCCTTGTTTTATTTTTGGGTAAATATGATGTTACAAAAATGTATAATAAATGTTTAATTACCCTATTTACTCAATTACAGTAGAATCTCGATTTAACATAACACCTAGAGACCTGAATTGTCAGTTTTTATAAAACAAATTGTGCAAAATCAAGATGGCTCATTATGAAAAATGTGCTAAGATTTGTGATGCATAATAATAAAACACTATAATCTTGCCCGTTATAACAATTGTTACTACAAAGAGATGCATATATTCAGTAACTGCAAATAAAACTATTTTAATTATCACTCAGCTTCATCTGAATTGGCAAAGTATTATTAGTACTTTGTAATGATCTGGCAAAACCACAAACCCTGGGTCACTTTTTGTCTCATCATCATGCTTCTGTTGCTGAAATTTTTTTTGGCATGCTGAAATTCTTGCAATGAATTCTTACATGTAGTGTGATTGAATATAAATATCACAACATTGTACATAAAAATTTTTCACACTGAATAGCATCTGTCTGGTGAAAATGTTGTCAATTCTTTCATTTTGATAAGGGAGATTCAGTGTTTTCATGAAATTTCATATTTTAAAGTGTGCACGTAGCATGCAAGACCATGTTTTGTCACTATCCCACTCAAAATCATCATTTATATGTTTGTAATTAAATGTATTCTCTAGTCCTTAATAATGATTGGTCCTTTGATTCATTTCCTCTAATGTTTGACTAACCTAAACCGTGAATCAAATTCTGCTGAACAATGCACAATGGTGACAACACCACTCATGGAAGAGCCAAAAGACAGCTTGTCACGATTGGAACAGCTGTCCTCTGTCCTCAGCTGTCCGTCTGTTCCTACCCTCACAGTTATCATTCCTATGCTTCCTATCTTTTGGTTATTGCCTTCTTTGTGAGTAGTGTGGTGTAGTATTTGTCATAAACAAGTAAACACCTGTAACCCATGATTGAATAATTTGATGAAATACATGAAAGTAAAATAATAATTATGTAAACTATTAAGAATTCAGGCAGTAATTTTTATTATTGAATTATGCAGTAGTGTATGAAATTACTTTAAATTTAATTAAAGACTGACATGATAAAAAGTCTTCAACTATTTGGGGGAGGGGAAAAATGATATGATATTGAATGGTAAAATATAATGATCGCATAGTGGGTCTTATTTGGAACCTGTGTACAACAGCAAGAAAAAAGTTCATAGTAACTAATATTGAGTGGTATAATAAGGAGAAGGAATATAAACTCTAAAAGAATTGACTATACAAATGAAGGGAGTGATTGATGGTGCAGTAAACAAGGTCTATATTTGTTGATCTAACTTATAAATTAAATGAAAGGGACTTGGTCAAAGAGGGTTTGCACCTAAACAGAGGAGGCCCAAGGTGAAATTTGATAATATTTGTTTGAATTACTGTTTTGGGTCGCTGTTCAGGGAAACTAATGAAGGACAAGAATGGTATTTTACCCCTGAGGAAAGCAACAAACAATAAAAAAGGAGCAACAGAGAAAATAATTGTGTATCATGCCTAAACCTTGTTGAAAGTGATAACACTAGAGTAAATGATAATCTTGTTTATAATAAATTCTTTAATAAATACTGGTGAAAATACACTTTGAGAATACTACAATTGAATTAAATTTGTCAAATTTAGCTCAGAAATCACTTGATTTGGTTATTTGAACGTAATTTTGTTGAACGATGAAGTCCTGACTCCTGAGACTTTCCCAGATGCTTTTTTACAGTGTACAGGAGAAATCAAACAGGAAGAGGCAGAGACAATGTATAAAAAATTATATACCTACATATACAATTGAATTTATGCTATAAAATTTATTAATCACTGGGTGCAATTAATTAAGGAGAGGTACAAGATCCAGATGAATGAAAACAATCACAAAATTGAGCCCCCCAGTCAGGAAACAAACTGAGGGAAGTACTAATGGTCAAACAAAGGTGTTGAAGACTGGAAAATGTTTGCAAAAGATATTTTAGACCCTTTCACTAAAAGTGTAGAGAGATTCATAACTGTTTCATAACAACAACTGAAATGATAAGGTAAACATTGTAGAAATATACCAAAGATACTATTGCTTTTTCATGGTTGTATTTTGTATTTAATGGATGGAATTGTCTGTTGGATGAAATGAGTTATTACCTGACCAGATGGTCAACTTGTAACTGTTAAATAATAATAATATCTTGCATGTTTCTACCCTCCAATCCTCTTCCCAAAACAAATAAGTATTGTATTTCATGGGAGAATTTCATACTTGGAGTTGATGCACTGAAACCGGTTTTTCGAAGAGAAAGCATACTTAACATTACTAACCTTTTTAATTGCTTGGCACTTCTTTTTTGTCTGGGGTTAGAAGATTACAGTAACAATAATTAAAAATCAGTCGTTCAGTGCAAAGGTTTAATGTTAAGTTAATAGGATAACCATTATTTCAAGAAAAATTATAGCTAGAGTGTTTTGTTATTTTAGAGGAAATAAAAGTAAAGCCCACAAAAATTTTAAAAATTACCTAAGGGATTAAAGAATTTTAAACCCCGTCAGGAGTGATATCAAAATAAAAAAATTATTTGTATAGCACAAGATTATAAAATATATTTGTTCAGTATATATATTTTTACAAAAAACTACTTCAAAACGGAGAGCACAAAAGAAGGCACCTGCTGATAAGTCACATTATATGTATTATGAACACTTATTACATTTTTTAATTTCCTACTCTTCATTGTATTCCTTGTTAATTGTATTTTCTGGATGTATTATATGTATGTATTTTTATTTAGGCTTATTTATTTATTTATTTATTCTTTCAGTTAATTATGCAGGCACTTGATCTTTGTGTTTATGTTAAAGAATATATAAGAAATAAAGGATTTTTCAAAAATAAGTTAACCCTTTCGTACTGAACCCTAAACTTGCATACGAATGTGTACGGAGCCCTTGCATTTGAATGTGCAACAAAATAAAGGAAAAATGACAAAAAAAGGATGTCCGTACTGGGGGGATGATTATGAATGCCCAATAAATCGGTCATTCAGTGCGAAAGGTTTAATGCTAATAGGATTGCCACTATTTCAAGAAAAGTTTAAGTTTGAATGTTTTGTTATTTTAGAGGAAATAAAAATAAAGAATTTGGACTTGGGAAATAATTCTTCATTAGCTATTTCAAATTAAACCCTGGATCTGCAAAATAAATTCATAATACTCAGGTCTTGGTAGTGGCAAGGTAACATCCTCATTTGCAAGCTGGATGCCGCAGTTTGAATCCTTGCTAGGTGGATTTTTATTCTCCACCTAAGCCATGGATGTATGTTTCATCCTTGTAACTTGTTATACTGTGCCACCATTATAGGCCTAGTGCTGTCAGTTGGCAATTGAACAAATGAAAAAATAAAAAAGGTTGAATTCATACAACTGATGATGCTCCTGTAACATACCAAGTATGCCGCCAGGTGGTACTTGCTGCTCCCTCCATAGCATCCATGCTAAACCATGCCTCTGATGGGGCATGAGGGGAACCTTAACCCCTTCAGGATCAGCTACTGTTACATCCTCTGAGGGGCAGGTTTTCAAGGAGTCATGCAGGTTTTTGAGTGAATCCATTGTGACACTATCCATTCCACGAACCATGCCAAAGTTACCGGAATTACTAGAATTTCCACTCGGCTTGTTTCCAGAGTTTAGATCTGATAGAGGCAATGGAAACCACACAAAAAAGTATTATAAATGCCCAGCAGTGATGTGCATTTAAATTACATCCACTTAAGCTAAAGAAAAATATACTATACTAATCTCTACATTGTGTTAAATTAACTAATGTGGAATTTAAATAATTTCACAAGTGAAACAAACAAAATAAAGTTCTGGGAGTAAAGGAAGTAACTCTGCAGTTTCCACATGAAATTATATTTTCCACAACCATGGTTTCATAGCAAAGCTACATCGTCACCTGATGATGAAAATTTCATATGGGAACTGCAGAGATACTTCCTTTACCCCCAGTAAGCTGGACTTCCACAGTTTCACCTGAGACAGTATCGTAAATTAATGTTCTCCTAAGTGCATAATTTCATTAATGAGTTGCATATGTATGGAACATCTGATAAAAAATGTACTGCACTGTATTCTTCAAAAGATGGCAGTGTAATTGCATACATTAGTGAAAATGAGAAAATTCATAATATTTTTGACCAAAATTATAAATCCAAGGATAATTTCATGGTAGATAACTGCTCCCATTCCATTGCAAATATCACAGACAATACACAAACATTCAATGGAGACCTTACCTTTAACTGATAACACTGATGGCTTAACAACATGTTCCACAATTATACTTGCATTGCCATCTTCCTCCAAAGAATCACTCAGTTTACAAGTTTCATCATCATCTTCCATATTATTCAAAGTTAATTTCAACTGCTTCAATTCTTTTTCCTTTGATGTTATAGAAAGTTGGAGTCTCACTCCTCTGTCAGGTAATGTTGCCAAATTAACACTTTTTAAAACTTCCTGAAATATAGATGTTATCTTAATTATATCATTTTTCAACATCAGAAAGAATGAAACACCATAAAAAAATTGGCATGAATAATTTTAATCGATAACTACCATAATTTTTAGGAAAAGAGCTTAAGAAAAAAAACAAAATCATGGGGCAAAATTTCACAATGACAGAGAGGGTGGCATGTTAAAAAAAATTAATGATAATATAAAAAATGTGTTAAATGAACTTAAGGAAGAATCAAACTTAAGGAATATGTCAAAATATTGTTTCCTTTAAAGATTAGCAATTTTAGCATTGGGTAGAGGTAGCTAGTATTAATTGGTATACATGTCATATATCTATTGGAGCTACGCTCTCCAGGAGTATTGCATATACATATATATCATATTATTAATATATCTGATAGATCTGCCCATGACATGTTTTGCTGATAGATCAGCCCACTAACACTAAAAGGGATAAGGGAAAAAGTGAATATTATATGATGCCAAAATCTGATTTATGAAGGCTTCCTTCAGTGTACAATTGTACGTTTACTGGGTGAATTATTGATTCTACAATTTTAATGACATCCCTCCACCATGAAATCCTTTCTCATTTCCTCTACTATACCACCCCACTTACTGGGTTTTGAGTATGACTTAACTAAACCATCTGCCATACATACTTATGATGATACTTTTTTATTGAAAACCTCAAATATAACATATTCCGTTTTAACAGAGATGGACTCTCACATTACTTGGTGTAAGCGCTTTATGATGGAATAAAATCATTGGCAATTCCACAATTTTATTTAACTATATGGAAAAAAATTATGGAAATGCCAAGCATCCTATTGAGTCATGGTTTCATTGTCTTTCATTTTTACAAGCCACTTACAGGTTAATACATCCAATAATCCCTGGTTTGGCCTGAATCAAAACTGACAAAAAAGGGATTGAGCTGCACCATACAGGGATGTACCCTACACTGGACTCGGTACAAATATTCACATGTAGTGCGAAAACTACTTCAACATGTTAAAACACTAACACTCACGCCTGTAGCCCTGGATGAACTTTATTTAAAGCAAATATTGATGATTTTCTACTATTCTAGCTGTATGGATAATCATTTATAAACGTTAGGAAAAGGAAAATCCTGTGGTAAAAACGGTTGAAACGGAATAGGACTTCTGTATTTAATCTAATGAAAAGTTTATAGAAACTGCAAGGAGGTGAAATAATTTTTTTTAAATTATAGTTACTAACGAAAATTTCATTTTAAAGGATGAAATGTCATTAAATATAATGATTGGAGCGAAAAAAGATGAACTTGGAGACCAGAAAAACTTTGGAGGAGCATATAAAAAGTTTTAAGGAATAAGAACATTTTTTATTTGTATATGCTTTTGTTGAGTTTCGTGAAGGATATGGCAACATAAAAAATAAAATACCTTTTTCTTCTTTATACTATTCTCAAGTCCTGATATCTTGTCTAAACATCGTTGCCTCTCATTAAGTTTTGGACTTTCCTCTTTCAGGGAAGCATATGAAGAATCATTACTTCGTCGATTTTTCTCCAAATGATCAACACTTCTATGTAAACTCTGATCATTTCTCTCCAAACTGTGCGCACTTCTTGAACTTCTGCCTTTGGCATTAATAGTGCTTGCTGACGAGTTGGAATCAGTACTTGAGCTATCTCTTCCTGATTTGAACCCCAGAGATGAGCTGTCATTGAAACTATGTTCGGTCTTTATTGAATGTGACGACGAATTTGACCAAGCTTTTGATGTATCAGTCGTTGAAAGGCTGCCGACTTCAGCTGACGAATCCTTCCTTGTTTTTTGTGGAATGAAAGAGATGGAACTATCCAAATCACTAAATGATGAGGAGATACTACAACTGACGTCAGGGAAGGAATCCAAACTTTTAGATGAAGCAATTGATGGAGTATTGTCGACAGCACAAAATGACTTTTCACTTCTCATTGATACGTCGTGGATTTCAATTTCATCGTCGGAGTCAGGAACAAGGAAACCATCTACTTGAAAACTTCTGGAAGAACTATTCCGCAAAGTGAGACTTCCATACATTTTGGCACTGGTTTCATTGCACTTGGTTAAAGCTAATTGACTGTTTTCAAGAATGTCAACAGATTTATCGTTAGACAAATCGCCGGTACTAGGCAACGACAAAAAAGAGTTTTCGATAACTTGACGGCTAGCATCACAGGTTCCTCTATGGTCTTCGTCTTCTTCAGATTCAGATATAATTATTGGATCGTGTTCTTGTCCGTCATAAAACTGAATGGAATCATCCAACATAATAATGCTATTATCTTCATCCATGATTATTAATACCAGTTTTCCACTCGTGCATTAACAATCAAACAACATATCTCACTCCACCCCTGGTCACCACGCGGAACCGCCGAATTCGAAAACAAATTTCAAACCATTTCAAACGTTGCAGGTACCATGGAATAATATCAGGAAAGCTTCACAAACTCAGATATGGAAGAAAGGGTTCAAAATGGCATTGAAACAGTGCTGCCTCCAGTGCCACACACATGTATCGCATGCCATCTTACATTGACGTGTGGAGTCATGTGATAGCCAGGACACCAATGAAACAAAAATATAAAATTTGGCGGCGAGTTTCAATTTCCATTCGCAGACATTTCCTCTCTATATTGGAATAGATGTCTTAAATAAAAGAAATTTTGGTGCACAAATTATTCTTGATATCGATAAAATCCTAACATTTCTTTTTTTCTCCTTTCTCCGAGTCAATTGGTATTGTAGATCACGCACGTACAATCAGGGAGATAGCTTTAAAATTTCGTTTTTTCCTCGTACGATTAGAGATAAAAATAAACATCGTCACCGGATTATTTAGGGAAGTAGTGTATATATTTTGTAGTTATTTTGCATTGATGTTAATTACATGTTATAGTTTGACATTGTACTGCAGGATGTGACTAATATTTTGCCATGAATGTTTTGCATGCAAGTAATTTACATCTGTGTGAATAATTTTAAAATTTGGATGTACATGGTGGTGCCTCACCCTAGTCACATGTGCTTGTGGTGGCTTGCAGGACAATATGTAGAAGTATTTGGTTGGCTTGTGTGAAACTAGCAAATGAAATTACTGATCTTATCAAGCCGATTAATATACATAATTAGATGTATAGGTTTTCAAATAAATTTTTTGTTTTAACGATTATTACTGTTTCAGTCATGGCTATTATAAATTGTATGTACATATTACAATTCCAATGAATACAGCATTGGCACATTACCAGCTAACATCTGCTATATATGTTGGTGAGAGCTATTCGGGTTCTATTCTGGTACACACCCTGAGGACGAGGGACAACTGGGCCATTGAAATATCGGCAGAAATGCTGAGAGTGACCTGGTGGAGAACCCAAATAGCCTACACCAACGCAATATTCCGGGAAAACATCCGTTCTTTCTTCATCTGGTATATGTGTCCTGTTCAACTGAATCCAATCCTTGTAACACTCCTATAAGAATGTTACTTTTTTGATAATAATTACAAAAGGATTTGGTATGTTCAGGGGACTGCCATAGTAAGTTTTAAATAATTGAACCTGTTTTGGGAATGTTGCGGATATTTGCAATTGTTTCTTGTCACAAATTGAGAGACTGTAGATGTTTTGCAATAGTGAGTATGATTTGTTTATTTGATTATTTTTAATGTATCTACTTTTTTCATAAAATGCTTTATATTTTATCCCAAATTTTATTCTTTTAATTCTGATATGTACTAATGTATGTTACTTTTTCTTAATATTTTGCTGTGCATTTATTATATAATGACATTCAAGGTTATTATTTACTGATTTATGTATATAATTATATACCAAACCATAGTGGTCAACCCGAAGGTTGGCATGCTAAGTGAGGGTAGAGCTCACTTAGTACTAAGCCCACGGCGTGTGGAAATTCTCACATCAGGGTAGAGGGGCCAGTTCCTTTCCCTGTGCCGCCTGTGGTTTCCCAACGAAGATGTGGTACCCGAAAAATCACTCAGCTTGGGTTTAGCTGGAGGTTTCTGGAGTTGTAACCTGGTCTCGAACCCTGGTCCCCTGGTCAGTAGCCAAGCACTCTACCCACTGGGCTACCACGACCTATATATAATTATATATTATACATTTATTTTATTTATTTGCATGAAATATCTTTAATTTTATCTCTACTTATTATATATTTTGAATTTGTTACTTTTGATCACTACACGATTTATATATTTCAATTTTTTAAATGTTTATTAATATTGATAGTCAAGTATTATTGTTTGGTATTTATTAGCCTGTCTGTTAAGTAAATGAGTAAATTCTTATAAAATGTGTTAATAAATGATGTACGATCTAGCGATTTCCCAGCAAATAATCTTGGTGAAAATCTATCAGGTTTCCCACCGGGTCAGGTTCTTCATGTTCTTCTCCACCATTTCGATGTGCGACTCGCCCATCACAGGGATCCGGAAATCCAAGTGAGTAGCGCTTGGATTAGGTAATACCACCACTTGGATTTCCAGATCCCTGAAGACGATGGGCGAGTCGTACATCGAAACATTGGAGAAGAACATGAAGAACCTGACCCGGTGGGAAACCCGAGAGATTTTCACCAAGTGTGTTATTAAATAATTCCATTTTTACATTTCCTTCAATTTAATTTCCTTTTCTTCCATTTTTTAGAAGAGGTAACTATACTAAGCTCAAGAAAGATATTACTCCTAGTAAGGAAGCAGTAAATGAAAACATTCATATGAAGCATGTTAATCTATGCATCAGAGACAAGGACCATTAGAAAAAGAGACCAAAGAAGAATAGAAGCCTTCAAAACATGGCGCTGGAGGAGGATGCTGAAAATCAAGTGGTTATGAACGATGAAGTGTACAGAATAGTGGAGGAAGCTAATTCAGTTTGGAGTACAATACAAAGAAAAGTAAGGTGTATAGGATACACCCAGAGACATAATGAGCTCATAAAGAATATAATAGAAGGAGAAATAGAGGTGAAGGCTGAGGGAGAAAAAAAAATATATATATGGGCAAATTATAAGAGGCTATTAGAAAGAATAATTAACAAGGGGTAGAGAGCTAGCGCTAGGTAGGAGTGAATGGAGGGCTGCAGTCAACCAATCTTTGGATTGAAGCACTGATAATGATGCGGGATAAGAGACATTAAAATACGAAGAAAAATAAATAACGCAAAAACATCCGAATTACTATATATTTAAATTATGCGCCATGTGTAGGCGGCCATATTGGAATATCGTGTGTATATAAGAGGGAACAAAGCTGGGACGGTAAATTTCAAGTCCTACACTAAATGATTTACGGGAATGGGCCTTCCTGATACTACTCCATGGTTTACCACCAAATCAACGAATAGGCAAAGAGCATAACGCAAAACGTCAGAATAGTAGAGTCAAAATAAGACTTGTAAAGTGGTAAGATTTGCATACTCTGATTGATTAATCGGTGGAGAATCAGATGGATATGTTTTGGTTTGTTTTTGGAAGTTAAATAAAAATTATAAAATATAACTTAAAGCTGATTAAAAAAACCTATTGCTTGGCTAATGGCGGGTATTATAAAAGCGTCGTTGATTTTGACGTAAGTATATATAACTACGACTGTGTATGTATATTAAACTTCAATATGGTCATTTTAGCAAATTACATTGAATTAATAATTTAATTTTTTTCAAGTGAAATCACTTAGTCCACCTGATTTTATTATGTGGCAATAAATCGTCTCTTTTGAGTATATTTTCGCATTTATCATTATAAAATGGACTTTCGGCAACAGGTTAGGAATTTGAAGGGAAAGAAAAATTTATCATAGCTCTGTTTGTATTTTAAGTTCCATGCCTATTGAAATGCATTGATACTAGACATATTTATACTTTAGTATACTATAGAAATTCATCATGTCCAGAGCATTCCAAAAATATTCTTATTATGCTGTGGATTGGCTAACTCTGCTTTATAAACACATGCAAGAGAAGAGAGAAGCATCACAGGGTTCCGCTATTCTTTCACATGAGTTGAGAGGGCTTCCGCTGTTGGTAACATGCAGAGTTTAAGTTGATATTTTTTCAAGGCACAGCTTGGTGCTTTTAACTTCGAGTTCATCAACCTACCTTAACCATCTTTCCACAGAAAATATTTATTTAAAAGGACTCAAATGCTTCATTTGAACAATCCACCATTTAATACTTGATTCAACTTCATAAGAAACCTTAAGGTTGACATAAGCAACCCCATAGGGTTGGATTGGTCACTTTCTATTACCATATGGTAAGTATGCATTTTGCCGTAAAATCGAGCCTTGCTTCTTTTCATGAGACAACTGCTCAGTGAAAAATGGTATTAATTTCTTTATGAGAAACTGCTTTAAATAGTAATTTAAATTTTTTTTACAAGCAATTATATTTTTCAGCCATTTCTTTTTCTTCAAGACATTGATTTTCACGTAACATGAGCAAAATACTTACATTTTTTTATATTTTCACAGTTCCTTTCACTCTTATTAGACCATTGAAAGGAATCATTTTTCAAAGAATGACAAAGAAAGGAGTATTCTTGAGGACCGGTTACCAATAGAAAAACAGAGGGGTGGAAAAGCTATCCAGACTTTGGAATTTCTAACAGAGAAGTGATGAGGAAAGGTCAGTCTATGCTATTTGCATTTGTGGATTTAGAGAAAGCACTTGACAACTTAAAGTGGAACTTCATGTTATGTATTCTATAAGATATTGAAATGAACTAAAACAGACGATTGATACAGATTCTAAAGAGAGAGCTAGCACCATTTAGATGAAGTTATGAAAGTAGAGTGATAAATAAAGAGATGCTCACTAAAAACAGTGATCTTCTACTTACATTAAGAAGCCAATTAACATTATAGTTTTCAGCTAACATTGTCATTCTATCAGAGAAGGGAGAACATTAACATGCATGGAAAAGGGAATGAGGAAGCAAGAACTGAAGAACAAGAATAATACTTACTGTCTTCTATTTGCTGAAGAAAGGGGAATAATAATGAAATAAAACTTGGAAAGGATACATTTGACCTAGTTAGATAATTTTGCTATGTACTTCAGCAACAACGGAAAGCTATGACTGTGACAACCCCCTATCTTAGAACTCCATGAATCAATTAATTTTTAATAATATATATAGTTCTCCCAGACCGACGAGGGGCAAGCAAGTCCCGAAATATTTCTTCTTTATTATGTGAGTCTTTCTTTATTAAGCGTTTCTATCTGTATGTATGTGTATAAGTGTACATGTGTGTTCATGTTTGCTGCTCGTCTAAGTTTTCCTTAAGTATATATAATAATAATTAGTTCAATATATAGGTAATATATACATATGTTTATATGTGTGTATATATACACACACATTCACCTGAAACTAGGAGCTGGGTGGATTAAAATAGGCTTGCTGGAAAACACAAGAGGTCGCAGGTCCAAATCCTGTACAACAGTTGCGTTTTCCTGATTTGGTTTTTTTTATTGGATGAGTTATTGGATATGGATAGCTGTCACCTCACCCTATAAATAAAATATGTACTACTAATTAGGAACTCGTCACTCAATTTTGCATAACCTTTTACTGGAGAATCTGTCTCTGCAAAGTGACTCCGTTAACTGTTTCAGTCAAAATAACCGATGATCCTTGATATGAAATAAGGAAAGAAGATTTCAGGAATTCAAAAGAATCTCAAAGAACACCACGTCCTGCTCTCAATTACTGAAGGTTCCAAAAAGTCCTGAACAAGAAAACCCTAGTCTAAAATAAGCATTTTATGTACAACTGCATTTCATAATTATACATACTACCTTTGCAACATGAATTCAGACATTTTGAGTGTGGGTAGCCAACAAAGCTTAATATGAACGACCATTCAAGGCTCATGGGCAGTCAAACTATTTATTATTTCAAGCTAATTTCTGGCTGCAGATACTGAAAACTGGGTTTCCTGCTTATAGCTATTAGGATTACAACCATAATACTCTTAAAATTGAATTGAAGCCCAGTTGTAGGATGGTATGAAACAAAGGAGCAAGTAAACCTCTATCAAACTGCTTATATGCTCTCTATGATTCAATTATATTTTAAATGAATAATTACATCTGAGAATACAATGAAGTTAGTTTTAAGGATATCCCCATCAAAATCCCCTGGGTCATACATCAAAAAGAAATGGCCAAAATTAGCATGAGAGATAAAATTTTACAAAAATTCATAATCATCATTTGATAATAACTTTCTTATAAATATATCAACAAACATACCATCTACAAGTGATTATTAATGAGTTCTGTTATTTCACTTGTTAGATGAACTTTTTTCATGGAAATGCAGGGCAACATAATAATTTATTATATCCCGACATTTATCATCAAAGCCAGGAGGCAACCACCCATTCTGCTCAGTGCACACTAAGTCAGGCCCACTGTCTGGTAAGCTGTCCAGCATATCTTGGATTTCCGGAACCTGCAAGTCACAATACTGCAAAGTAAAAGTCATTGATCTTATTAATATAAAAAAATGCTACACAGATTGAGATGCACCTTATCATAATGTTCATATCAGAATGGCAAGAGAGTGCTCATCCAAGAAATTACAGAATTAAAATGATGTCCATTTAATTTGACATTTCACATGACTTTCAATGACAATTGGAGAAAATTGTTTGACTGTGCATGAATGTGATTTTGGAATTCTGAAATCTTGTGTTTCAAGAATTCTAACCAAGAATTTGGGAATGATGTTTGTTCTCAAAATTAATTCCAAAATTGTTCAACTGTATAGCAGAAAATGCTTTGCTTTGAAGTTGCTCAGGACAACTTGGAAACAGTCACTTATGATGAAAATGTCCTCAAAAATATCACTACCAAAGACAAAACAAAAGTCTTCAGAGTAAAAACTTCCATCTGAGCCACAGCAGAAAAAAGCAAGTCAAAGTAGGAGCAAAGTCAAGTCCATGTTGATTGTTTTCTTTGATTATGAAAGTGTTGTGCATCATGAATATTCTCCAGGAGGTCAAACAATCAATAAAGATTTTTACTTAAAGTTATTCAAAGATTGCTTGACGCAGTGAGAAGAATAGGGCCTCGTTTTTGGGTGAACAGTGACTTGACTTCTTCACCTTGATAATGCCCAAGCACATTCATTGAAACTTGTGCAATAGTTTTTGGCAAAACGTAACAATTTCTTAATACAGAAAGTTATTAATTTTTCCTATAGTCTAATGGAAAAATCAGTACATTTCAAGGGCCTGAGGATCCTATGGGCTGGGAAATCGGGTAACATTATTCAAAGCTAGTGAGGCTTGACCATGTGTGAATATTAATTCATTAGGTTTATATGGGTATCACATAAACAGTATCAATCAATTAGAATGACACTTGATACTTACAATGCCATTTAGTACCAAGTGGTATTGAGGTACTAATAACACCTAGACAGTCATAAAACACTCAGTAATCCTAATCAGGAGATAATTAAAAATGAAAACTTATTGCCCAAAATGGAAAAACAAAGTGTGACAAAAGTTTACCATGGAGGACTGAAGTCAAAGATTTTATTAGGTTTAATTGCTTAGGTCACATTTTTACTTCATTTCTTTAAAATAAACAATCAATAGATATGATTAACATTTACACAAGCTTTGGTTATGAGCAGATTTCACTTTTTTAATTGCAGATGATAGGTTAGCGTGCAGTTTACCTGGTAGAACATTTGCATTGATGGAGGGACTAATCCTGGACGGAATATGTACAGAGAATCTGAATTTTCAGTAACCATTTCTTCATTCTTGTCTTCATTAATGTCAAACATGGCCATTTGTTTGATAACAGGTATCTTTGGACGGCTGCAGTTAGCAAATTTGTAGGGCTGACTATAATTTGCAAAGCTCCGCTTTGCCTTGATCTTGGACCTCATTCCCCCTATATGACACACAAAATATAATATCTTGATAATTCATGATCAAAATATAATATCTAAGTAAGATTAATAACTACTGTCTAAAATTGATATAAAGCATGATAAATAAATGATAATTAACTGGTGAGACATATCATTACTCATAGCCAGCTGGGTTAGCCTGGGGGTAGAGTGCTCACCAGCTAACTCAAAGGTTGCGGGGTTCGAGTGCCACTTAGGGTATGGGTGTTGTAAGTGTCCAATAGGGTTTTTTCTATGATCTGAAGCAGTGCTAAATGACTAAAAAACCTAAAAGCTGTCGACGCACCCCTAAATCAAACTACTACTTCTCATTGCTGATTGTCATAAAAAAGTAGTAGTAGGCATATTAGTAATACAGACTGATTTCTGCATTTTTTAGAGTCGGTGATACCTGCATTCTTAATTATTTCTCACCGAGGAAAAAACCTTTGTGGGATTTTTAGTATGAACCATTATATTAAGGAAAAAAATCTTAGCCAAATAAGCATTAGTAATCAGTGGAAAAGAAATTTTGTCAGTTATTGCTTTTTACAATGATTTCCCCACAGTATAGTATTATCAGGTGAAACACAATATGGGCACTAAGCAAAAATATGGGCACTATATATTCAAGAAAAAATATTTAGGAAAAATTTTTGCTGGAAAAGAAACACAGGAGATGAGGATGTCACATTTATAAAGTAAGAGAGAAAGATGGCAAAATTAACAGATTTACAGATTCTTTCATAAGGCAATTGACAGTAGGTGAAAGTAACCACTCAAAAAAAGTGTCATTAATTCTAAAACCTGAGTGTATTACCAGCATTTAAAAAAATGGTTTCTAACTCCCTGCCATACACTATTACATATATGTCTTGAAGGATGTAGATTGGCTGAAGATAAAAGGTTTATAACTCTCAGTGAAGAGGTGGAAGGTGAACTTATGGCCAAGACAGGAGGAGGGTGATTAGCACTTTGCTAAAGAAATGTTGGGAACAGAACAGAAGGATGTTAACCATCAGGTCGAAGGGAGGGAAGGCGATGGGTTAGGAGAAAAAGTGTTCAAGAGAATGTAGGAGGGAACAGCAGGGGGCAACTTCATTTAACTAATTACATCTTTTAAATTGACAAACCATAAAATTTCCAATTCTTTAGCTTATATGTGTTAAGATCTTGGATGTAAAAGCACTCATATGTCGGAGTATTAACATGAGATTAAAAAATAGCAATGTTTTATTGTTAGTATTAAGGTCATGGTATTCCAGTAGTTACAGCACATTACTGCTGAATGGAGGACCTGGGTTAAAGTACAGTAGAAGTCTGCTATAGCGAGTATCGCTAATGAAGATGAAAACACTTGGTTTTTCCTCATGAAAATTAGAGAGAGAGCTCGCTATAATGAGTGAGAGTATCACTATAGCAAGTGATCGTTTTCCTTTGGTTGGTCCACGTGTTAAAACACAGGGAGTTCCGCCAGTTATTACGAGTGTTCATACCTGCACTATCGCTATAGCGAGTAGATTTTGCGGCAGTTTGTGTTCGGGTTGCATAAATCGCAGGATTCAAGCACGCATTACATTGTCATGCCTCACGAATCTACATTGTAATGAAGACTTTATGGTGATTTTACAAGAGAAGACTTTGTGGTTTGATGCCAAAGACTTTCCTGGGGAATGACTGAACAACTTATCTTGGAATCTGTGCGCCAGTCTGTCATTTCCTGGTGCTATTTCGTCCTTATAGCCGATCGGAATAAAAGAAAATATGAAGCTGTGAGCTAGACTTGTAGACAATACAGGAAAAGCCCATTTGTCTGTGTTGACCTTAGCAGGACGGCCAGTCTCTCGACCCTCCTCTTATTTATAGAATCGTAATTGTTAACCGCAGGCCATACTTTATCTATGATTGTTAACAAAACTTTGCCAAAGATACTACCGATGCATGACGTATATTAGTTACGAGTGTATGACTTTTGGTGACAATATTTTAAAATCTTGTTAATGAAACGATCTATTTTCAACGCATTTGTGGATGGATTGATACAACTACTTCATGGCTCATTTCGCCTACTTTTGGTTCCGTTATAAATGCTGAAAGAGGTGAATTTAAATTACCGTCGGCTATAGCGAGTGTGCGTTATAATGAGAGATTTTTCATCATTTATCAGCTCTCGTTATAGCGGACTTCTACTGTACCGGTGACGAATAGTGGGGTCTGTTCAGCTAATCCCAAGGCGAGTGATTTTTCTGGGTACCAGACCTTTCTGGAAAACTAGAGGTGGCACATGGAAAGGAACTGGACCCTCTACCCTGATATGAGTATTTTCATACACTGTTGGGTTTAGTACAAGGCTATACTTACCTAGCCAACTGACCTTCGGGTAAAATACTGCGGTGGTGGTCATCAATCATTCATTGCAGTTCCTAGACTCCACTTTTGTTGAGTAAAACTATCTTGCCTTTAACTGAGCTTAATAAATCACTTAGTATGTGTATGTTTAGAATGAGGATCCTTCTTTGGGGGTGAATACTGAATTTTATCAAAAATGTTTTTGAGGAAAAAAGTGTCAACCACTAGGGTGCATCAATACTCTTGACTAAGGAACTTAGTGTGTTTTGTGGTGGTGATTTTGGCCAGTTTTCTTATTTATATTATGTTCATTAAATTTTATGTATGATTATTGCGGTGGTGTCTGTCTAATATTTTATAATTCTTTCCAATTGCTGGTTTGTAACTTATGAACAGAGCATAGTCTGTGCATCATACTGTGGAGAGCGAAGAGTGGTATTGTGGAATGGAACAAATTACTAGATTTGAATAACAGTGGTTCCTACAAATTGAGAAGTAAAGCATCTAATTAATGATTAAATGGTAAAGTTTAGAAAATTGAAGGTGTCAGTTACACAAAATTTTATTCTTAGGGGTGATGTTCTTTGTTATAACTTTCCCCAGGATAATAAGTGTATCGTTCATCTTCATTGATAGTTAGTGATAGAAAATTTTGGTAAACCATTGCTTCATCCTCTGTACTGAGCCATGAATAAAGTTCAATCCTGAAAGATTTATTTATCAATCTGACATGGACTTTTTAGCTAGGCTAAAGAATTCTCACTAGGGTTTGGATTATAAAAGCTGTTCTTAAGTTTATGTACTGGAAAATTATGGGTAAGATTCTTCTATTTTTGTACTATTCTTGATGAGATCCCTTTCATAACAGTTGGCTGAAAAATATATTAAAAATTTTTTTTCCCGAATACACCACCGTGGACTAAGCAAATTTCAACTGTTTCTTTCCCACTAATTTCCTTATCTTCTATATCTTTTTCATTATTTCCCAATGTTTCTCTTCTCTTCCTACACACCACACCAGTCTTCATATTAGATTTTTCACAAAAATAAACATTATTATTACCTTGTCTCCGAAGCCGAAAGTCTAGAGTTTGATACTGCCTTGCAGATGGGTTGGCAGCAGGATCATAACCAAATCTAGTCCATGCACCTCTCCATGGCCCATTTACAAAATAATATGCTACAGATGGAAGGAGATACTTCAACTGATCTTGAGTGAGTTTAGTTATGCCTAATAATGCATTTTTTGACCACATTGGACGATCATCTAAGAACTGAAAAGATAGCACATTACAGAATATAAGATTTTGTAACAAGTTAGGAACTATAAAAGGGGGGTTATTAGGCTACAATCTACAGGGTTTAAATGGACAGATAAGCTATATCAACTGGCCTCTTTATATATAAAATTATATTAAACATACAAAATATTAAATTTACAATTATATATATGATGATGTACCCCAATATCAACTTTTTACACCATATCTATAATCATAAAAGAGTTCTGAAATGCCTAATAAAAGCCTGAAATTACATAATCTAAAGTCTATTACACAAATGTGTGCTGAATGGGAATACAATAACAATAAAAAATTATGCAAATAAACAAATTGCAAACTTGCACCTGACTTGACTTGAGGACTATCATGACATATTTCATTTTAAGACACACTATTAATGATTTTCATGCTTCCTTTTTGGCAAAAATTACTTGAGCTCTTAATGAGAGTAGAAAACAGCAGCTCTTACAGAGAGCAGAAAAACTGAATCAGGTTTGATGTGGTGGAAGTGATTCACACTGAGAGTAAAAAACAGCACTTTTCCACAGAAAAATAATACTTTGTTGTACGACGCACAATAAAGTATTATTTTTCTGTGAAAAAGTGCTGTTTTTTACTCTCAGTATGAATCACTTCCACCACATCAAACCTGATTCAGTGAAAATTACTTGAGTTCTTTCTGAAATGGGTACGCCAAACAAATAACTCATCTAAAACTCATGTTTCGTGTGTTGCATATACCATCATGATATCTTTCTTAATAGTTCATCCATGCAGGACAGAGTTCTTCAAAAGGGTATGTGAATTTTATTGACTTATGATGCCAGTTGTATGGATGGCATATATGAATGTACACATTATTTGGGTGTTAAATTCAGGATGGGAGATATGTTCAGCTATAAAGAACCTTCCAGGCAAGTACCTGGATACATGTAATGCCAAACTGTGAATGGCATCTTGATTAGAAATGTCCCGTGCAGCAACAGCTATTGCTTAACATGTTCTCCAGTGTGAAAAACTACCATTGAAAACTAGCTCATTAAAGGTAAATAAGGGAGGAGTGAAATGAGTTAAAGAAAGATCTACAATGGATAAGAGGTATAACTTAACACACAAAAAGGTAAGAATGAAAAGCAGCACTAAATCACATTTCAAAGGGTGGTGCCATAAAGACAATTCACACAATATCCACAAAGAAATAAGCAATTAGCTGCAAAATACCCCATCCTATAATAGTTTTCACAGTATCAGGCGTGATGTGGTGGAAGAGATTCATACTGAGAATAAAAACAGCACTTTTCCACAGAAAAAAAGTGCTGTTTTTATTCACAGTACCATCCTATAATCTTTCATATATATGCAATCCACACATCAATATCAGGAGTACCCACATTATTCTACACGTGCAGTTTCTTGCTATGTATTCTGTTTTAATACCATCAGTAATTTGACCTAAGGCATTTACAATAAAAATTTGCATTGATGTTTATTACTGCTTATTATTAATATCACTAACCTTCTGCAATCTAATAAAGGGTTCTCCACAGAGGAATTTAATGCGAAGAAGACGTACGGCTGTTTCCTGGGGTTTCACAGGAACCGTAGCATCTGCATTTGCCAAAGATGATGAGCACGATGGTTCCAAACTTGTACTTTCAGCATCTCCACCCTCTTGACCACCCTCAGTAGATCTAGCATCTGAGAAATTAGACGATTTGGAAAATATTTTAGAAACCAAATGCACTCAAAGGAAGACAAAGATGGATAAATTAATCAAAGGGACAGCTGGCTTAATGTCTTATAGTGATATTATTATTGTTACTATGTATGAAGCTGCAATTTCACTGACTAACTCACTTACACAAATTCCCAGGCATTTTTACTCAAGCTATCGGCCTGATATATTCAGGGAGGGTACCTATACTTCCAGTGAGTATGGAAAAATTGAAAACCCCAAGAAAGTGATTTGAGTTCAAGTCCAGAGACGTTCATTTTTTTACATGTAAAGTAATGGGAAAATGAGAATTTTCCCATTACTGCAAGTTTCATTCACTCTTTAAAATATGAAAATACTGATATAGGAGCTTCGGATTTGGACTAAAACTTGAATGAAATATTATAGTTCCTTATTCTAACAATGTTTATTTGTATTTCTGCCTAAAAACTGAACAATTTTGTTTAAACGTGAAATTTTTACATTTTTTTTCTGGTGTTAATATTTGTTTGCTAAGGATGCCACATTGTTGTTCCTGGAGATTTAAGTCACTTAAGCATGAGGAAAGAGACCTTCAATGGCCTTAATAGTCCACTATTGCTGTATATTTGAATGTTACAAAATTTTTTAGTTCTTTTCTGGTAAATCCATAATAACTTATATACCTATTTATGTAATTTACTACCATCGCACTGTATCCCCCTACTATATTCAAGCCTGTGTTTTATTACCAGCTTATTGGGGCATTGATAGGCTCTTTAGTGTTTTTCTTTATTAATAAATACTTATATTTTTATATATCATAATTTTTTTCCTGCCCCCTTTCTAAATGCGAGTGCCTTTTACTATCAATAATATATTGTGATAGTAACTTAATAACTTGTAAACTTCAAATGTCAGGCTTCACTTTGTGGAAGTTATGTATATCAATGTTAAATAATAGAAGATCATTGAGCTTTTTTTACACAGTTTTATTAAATGGTATGACGCTACCATTTAATGGCATGACACTTTAATGGCTACCATATTACAGCATCATCAGGTACTGAATTGACAATAGGTAATCACAAATGTATGTTTACCCTTTGTCAAGTACCAGACAATGCCATAATAGATTGAAACATGTCGTACCATTAAATAAAACTGTGGAAAAGTATGAAATATCTTTCATTCAAACCATGGATAATCATAACTTCCATGAAGCGATGCCTGAGATCGTCAGTTTTATTCCCACCTCCTTATTTGCCAAACGTCTATTGGACCACAATCACAAAAGTGACTTTGACCCAGAGATCCTACACACGGTGGCAATAGGTCTCAAATTGTATGCTCTAGAACAAATTGAGATCACAAGATCTTCTTCAAACTCGTGTAATTTTGTGCAATGAAAAAATTTTTTCAAACCCCTTCCCGCTACTTAAAACTAACTTGAAAGACAACCACCCCCTCCTGCAACCTTCCTGCCCCCTTTTTCTAATGGTCTCCCTGGTTATAAAACCCTTAACCCACTCCACCCACACCCCTTTAAAAACCCCCCAGCAGTCCTCTGAGTTTTCCTCCGCAAAAATCATTTCCCTAAACCCCCCCTCTCCCATTTCCCTTCCTTCACCATGTTCCCCTTTCTCCTTCCCCCCTCTCCAACTTTCTTACACCCATTAGTAACTGGTTTTCTAGATTCCAAAAATTCTGTTTTGAACCTTACCCATCCATCATTTTTTGTCTAATAATGTTGTCAAAACTCCACACAATTAGAATGTGCCCAATGATGCCGTAGTACAGCAAAACATGTTGTACATATTAAATAATTTATGGAAAAGTATGATCCTATTTTATTATTTAACATGGTTTAATAACTTATGTTTAACACATGGTCTGAAGATCAGGAATGATCAACATCTTCCCTGGTTGGGGTATAAATAGAGAGACTTTAGAGAGCATCCAGAAAAGTTTTAAAAAATAGGCCAAGAAAAGGGTCTCTGAACACCTGAAAATTGGAACTCCTTTGTAAAGGCTAGGTGCAGGTACAAGTTGGTGATAATGTGTTCAAAATAAGAGGCTTGGAAGGACTTATGTTGTGGTACATATATAGTGAATCTCTGAGACAACAAGGCCTCACATGATCCTCTCAAAGGTCCCAGGAGGAGTATGAAGATAGGGTCTCATCTGCTTCCCTAGGGAGACTTCACGTCTTCCAATGAGGATGCATCAGAACACATGCTAGAGACCCACTTTTCCACTTAAACATAGAAATCAACAATGTGCATTGCATAGTATTTTTGATAAAATGATAAGGTGTTATTAGGTATACAGAGTTGAAGGGGGATTTATTTTAAGGTGATGCTAGGTAATTATAAACTGGAGATAAGATATCTTAACCGGTAGATTACCATTCGTTACCACAAAGTATCTGCCACTTATTATTATCTGATGAAGGGTAATCTACCGATTAAGGTAGGTTTTTGATGAGCAATTACACCTAACTATAATCCCTCTTCAAATCTG